>CAUYRT010058903.1:0-97474 GCA_963574885.1 Lepilemur ruficaudatus
GAGAGGTAGGGATCCAGTTGCATTTTTCTGCATGTAGCTATCCAGTTTTCCCAGCACCATTTATTGAAAAGAGATTCTTTTCCCCAGTGTATATTTTTGTCTGGTTTATCAAAGATTAGGTTACCATATGCAGATGGTTTCGTCTCTGGATTCTCAGTCCTGTTCCAAAGATCAATGGTTCTGTTCTTGTGCCAATAAAGAGCTGATTTGATTATTATTGCTTTGTAATATAACTTGAAATCTGGAAGACTGATGTCTCCCAGTTTGTTCTTTTTGCTTAAGATTGCTTTGGCTATACGGGGTCTTTTCTGGTTCCATACAAAGTAAAGAACTATTTTTCTATTTTATTGCTCAGATCAACCATATTCTTCAATTTAACTGCTATGTAATATGACATTGTCTGAAATATGCCACTGTCAGAATACACTATTACAAAATATTCCTTGGATATTGGATCTATTGATGAGCATTTTAACTGTTTGCAAGCTTTTGTTATTGTGAAGAGCAATGATACAACATTTCTGAACCTGTCTTTGATTGTACAGATGCAAGAGACTCACCCAGACATATATAGAAATGGATTTTTCATGTCACAAAATATGAGAATAATAAAATTTTAAAAAATAATGGCAAACGTTTACCTGGTAAATCAACTAACTCTCTAACTGGTAATATATAACAGATTCTACAGATTTTCATTATCTATAACACTTGATATAGTTAGTTCTAAATTGTGCCAATGTAACAAGAATAAAACAGGATGTTATAGCAGTTTTGATGTGCATTTAACTGATTACAATAAAGCTAAATATCTTGTTTTGCTTATTGGTCTATGCAAAATGCTTGCTTATGTCTTTTGTCCATTTTTTTATTGTTTTTATTATGCTTTTCTCATTAATTTATAGGTTTTCCTTCTAAATTTTAATAGCAAACAAATATAGGTATATTCTATCAGTGTATTGAATACTTTTTCATGTTCTTTAAATGTGTTTTTTAATAATGTTCTTAATTTTAATACAGTCAAATTTGTTAAGCTTTTTATAGAGTCAACACAGTGTTTATCTTATTCACCAAATAGTTTCCCATACAATCTAAGAGATATTTTCAAATTTTTATTTTTACTAACAAATTAAACATTTTGTATTATGACATTTAGTCTTTTACCTGTCCGGAGCTCTATATGATCTGAAGCGGGGATTCAGTTTTATCTTTTTCCACTCAAATGACTAGTTTTCTACTTCTGTGTACCAAAAGGTCCATTAAGAGTTGATGAAAGATTCTCAAGTTATTTATGGGTATTATAGAATTGCAAAATTCTTTAAATATAAAACAATGGCTTCTTCATACCCCTAATCAGATCATATCTCAGAAGTATAAAATAATATGCAAGAAAGAAAAAGGAAGAATTAGAAAAGTAATGTGTAAAAAAGGTCAGACTTGTGAATTAATTTTCTTACCAAATACGTTAAGGATCTATTTAGTTACAATAATCTATTGGAAGTAGACATTTACATTTGACTAAAATACAAATGAGTCTCACCATTAGGAATTATAACTCTGAACATGTATCATTTTCCAAACTTTTACTTAAAAAATATACAATATTAAATATTTTATGTTCCAGTTATTAAAGTAAATCATGTTAAAATTATCTACTCTGAACATAATTAATATTTATTAATTTTCTAGAGAAAACTTTATTGAATAGATATGGAGAACATAACATAGAGTTTTTTGCCAGAAAATAAGCAAAGTTGCTTGCTTAGAAATTCACATGCCAGAGTACAACAATGACTTTTTTTATTCCTAAAGATAAATTTTAGGAATATACATTTAAGAAAGTCTGATTAGCCAATAGATTAGTAAATACGTTTAGCTGCCTTTAGTTAGCTATTAACTTTATTCAAATCATTTCTTAACTTCTGTTTTAACAGCGAAGATACTGATTTTCTATAAAATTTACAACTTAAAATCACAGGATTCAAGTCTTTTTTTTGTAATAAGATAGAAGAGACCTTGTCAGGTTAAAAATTTGTGTATATCGTATATGTTGAATTGACAAGAGATATTAACTTACATACCATAAAAATAAATAGTATTAAAAGATATAGATTTCTCAAGAGCCAGAACACTCTGCAGCTGCATCTAAAGGACAGTCAAATGAGCATCTAATGACTATTTTTTCCCTGTGTTTCTATGGCACAATATATTACTTCATAGCACAGCAATATATCTGATTTATCACTTTGAAATTTAGTGCTAACTACTCTAATAGTTCCCATGTGTCCATAGAAATTATTTTGTTTTGAAAATATCGAAGTCAACAGGGCTGTATCTATTCCCTCCATTTCATTTTGAGTCCTAAGAAATGGAGTGTTATAGGCCAGCCATATTTTCCAATTTTCACAGTAACTGTTTCTACTGTTACTAATAAGAAAAGATAAAGTGATTTGTCTATAATTAAAATTATTTTAAATATCTAAACAAAACATTCAACCTTCATATATTCTTTTTACTTTGATGAGTCATTTGATGACATTTTCCTATTATCTGCATAGCACATGTTAGATTTTAGCAATAAACAGACATTTATCATTCAAATTATATATAGAACAGTGTTTAATTGTAGAGAAGCAAAACAAAAACTGACCTCACAGTTTAATCATAAAGCCAAAGTATAAAATATGGGAACCAAGAAAATCAAAGACAATGTAATAAACATTGTAATAAAACATCTCTTTCATCAAAATTTCAATTCCCTTCTTAAATTCTTAGATTACTGCCATAAGTTTATTGTTGACGCTGCCTTAATATAGCCATTTAATCTTTGACAAAGCAGACAAAAACATACACTGGGGAAAAGAATCCTTATTCAATAAATAGTGTTGGGACAATTGTATAGCCACACGTAGAAGACTGGAACAAGATCTGCATCTCTCACCTTTCACAAAGATAAACTCATGGCAGATAACAGATTTAAACCTAAGGCATAAAACTATAAGAATTCTAGAAGAAAATGTTGGAAAAACTCTTACAGCCATTGGCCTAGGCAAAGAATTTATGAAGAAGACCCCAAAGGCAATCACAGCAACAACAAAAATAAATAAATGGGACCTGATCAAATTAAAAAGCTTCTGCACAGCTAAGGAAACTATCACGAGAACAAACAGACAAACTAAAAATGGAGAAAATATTTGCATGGTATATATCCAATAAAGGGCTGATAACTAGAATCTGTATAGAACTCAGGAAAATTAGTAAGAAAAAAATCAACAATCTTATCAAAAAGTGAGAAAAAGACATAAACAGAAACTTTTCAAAAGAAGATAGACTAATGGCCAAAAAGCATATGAAAAAATGCTCAACGTCTCTTATCATCAGGGAAATACAAAGCAAAACCACAATGAGATATTACCTAACTCCAATGAGAATGGCTTTTATCAAAAGTCCCAAAACAATAAATGCTGGCATGAATGTGGAGAGATAGGAACACTGATACACTGCTGGTAGTACTGCAAACTAGTACAACCTCTATGGTTGTACCTCAAAGAGCTACAAGTAGAACTACCATTTGATCCAGCAATCCTATTACTGGGCATCTACCCAAAGGAAAAAAAGACATTCTATAAAAAAGACATCTGCACTAGAATGCTTATAGCAGCACAATTCAGACTTGCAAAGATGTGAAATCAACCCAAGTGGCCATCAATACATGAGTGTATTAATAAAATGTGGTATATGTATACCATGGATTTCTACTCAGCCACATAAAACAATGGTGATATAGCAGCTCTTGTATTACCCTCGATAGAGCTGGAGCCCATTCTACTAAGTGAAGTATCACAAGAATGGAAAAGCAAGCACTACATGTACTCACCAGCAAATTGGTATAAACTGACTTAACTGACCAACACTTAAGTGCACATATAGTAGTAACATTCATTGGGTGTTGGGAGATGGGAGGAGAGGAAGTGATGGGTATATTCACATCTAATGGGTGTAGTGTACACCATCTGGGGGATGGACACACTTGAAGCTCTGACTCAGGTGGGGCAAAGGGATTATATGTAACCTAAACATTTATACTCCCATAATATGCTGAAACAAAAATAAAAAAATAATGTACTATCTTCTAATTGATCTGATGTTATGAATAACCTTGGTTTAGTTACAAAGGTAAAATCCTTAGCTCCACTCCAGATAACTAAATAAATATTTATATTCAGGTAAAAGGCTTGTGATTCTATAATTTAACACATACCTCATCTAATTCTTGTCAGAGAGATTTGGTTATTGCCATACCAAGATAATTGTTCTCAACCCTGATTGGGTGTCAACTTTAAGTTTAAGAGGTGCTATACCAAAGAAGTGTTTTTATGTTCCTCATATTTTTTGGTAGTAGTGGGTATCCAGGTTTGTTTTTAAAACAGTGATAATGTCAGATAATTTTAGGGAAAAATATACACATAGTATTTTATAAGCCCTAAATGGATATCCCGAGTATTTGTCAATTCCAGTGAGGACAAAAGAACACATATACCAAATCGATAGATTCATGCCAATTCCCAGAGTCTGGGCTGATTTTTATCAAATAAAGAGACTGGTATTCTCTTCAGCAGTATATAACTTACTGTTTTAGAGATGGGATTACCTTTGGGACCTTTAGCAGCACATAGGCAATTGATGCTTTCTCAGGTCTCATATATTAATCTATTTTGATATTTCCATCTCCCTTAATCATCTGCCCCTTTCTTCAATAAGATGCCAAAGAAGTTTCAGCAACTCCACCATATTGATTTAAATCCATAGTCATTTATATGACTTAATAAAAGCAAACAGAGCAATTAGAATCAGCTTCAGGAATCCTGGCTAGAACAGTGAATCATGTGTAAAAGATAAGTATTTCTATATAATTAAATTATCATTATACACTGAAATCCACTCCCACACTTGTTCTCATGATTCCTGCTATGCTTATTATCCAGAACCTTCAATTTTTTGGCATAGTCCATTTTCTTCTAGCCAGGGACTGTTATTTTCTCCACCTAGAGTGAACTGAGAGTGGAAAAGGTAGATCTTAATTAGCATCATTTTTGAGGTACCTATTTTGGTTTAATTGTTGTATGGGCTCAAGGCAAATTTTCTCAGGTTTATATTCCCAAATATCATCAAGTCAAATCTCATGACTACACTCATTTCCTATCATATCCCAGATTTCCAGGGCTATGAAATCCTATAAATCCTAATTCATAGGATTTATTTTTTTCTAGCTATTAAACCTTGAAAAGTTTTTAGCTGGTCAAAGAATTTCCAAAAAAAGAAAGCCTGTGTGGCCTGATTGGAGGTTCAGATGTCTAAACTAATCTAGGGTGTATGCATTTCTTACATTATCACAGTGTGATGATGACTAGTGTTCCCTTCATGCTTCAAAAATATTAATACTAAAATAGGTTCCTTTAATTTTACTTTTCATACATGTACTAATGTAGAACTTTTCCTTGGACCTATAAAATGTCAGATTTTTATTCTCTCAAGAGGCATATTAATCAGATTTCATTATGAACTCCACATACAAAAGCTCTGTGGCATTTATCACTTAAGAAATACCACAAATTTTAAAGTTGAGCTAGGAAGCAGACATTTATGTTCGAAACAACAACAAAAAAAGTTTTTTGTAGGATGTTGATTTATAGTGAAAAATATAAATCCTGAACAGATGACACATGTTAATTGAAGCAGGGATGGGTGCCTCCATTTTGTTAAGAATGGAATGAAAATATATCAGTATAATAATTCAATTAAATAGGCTGTCACATCAAAACCTTCAATGTGCCTCTTGGCTCATTAATTTTTAATGACACAGTCATGTCAAAAATTAAAATAGAAACTCCATTTAATTTATTAAAGTAGTTCTTAAGAATAATTTTGCTATTTTTTTGGTTGTTTTTTGTTTGTTTTCTAGTTTAGTTTCATTGTATAACAAAATCTAAATGTCATTGCAAGGAAAGGGGCTATGCTAGTTGATAGGAGGAAAAAAAAGAAGAGAAAAGAGACAAAAATAGGACTTTCTTCAGAAATAAAGTGTTTTCTGTTGTGAAATGACTCCTTTCTAACCTCTGATTCTATAAAATACTACCACATGCAATACAAACGGACCTCAAATTGTAGGATTGAACCACAGACCCCTCGGGTTATTTAACAGAAAGTATCTCTCTTTACCTTTTCCATTTCTACTTCTTGGGGTCACCTTTGACTGCACTGAAGAGAAGAGCTCTAGAGGCACTCTGTATAACTCCTTTTATACTACTGTCAACTCGGCTGGCCTCTCCTTTCTATCTTGCCACTCCCGGTTGTAGTTTGCAGATGCTGCTGTAGTTTCTTGGCAAGAGTATGAAGTTTCTATGGGTTTCACTAAAGGAAAAGAAGAAAGCTGGTATATAATATTACCTGAAAAAGACAAGCGAAAAGAGAAAGTAAAGGAGTTTTTAAGCTTTTCCTCCCCCACTGTTGTCTTGTGATCTTAGAAACATTTTTTAAACATAAGAGGTGCCTAATAAATATATAGTAAGGGAAGGAATAGACGTATGTGGCTCTGTCAACCTTCCAGTCACTAAAAGGTAGCAAACGATTGCCACTGCAATCCTGGTAATGTTTTAATATCAAAGAAGGTGTTAAAAAGTAAATACATAAACAAATAATAAGCACATTTTTACATATGAAATATTTTTCATACTATTTGATACATTTCATTTTAATGTATGAAATCCTACTGAGAAAAGTTATCTACAAAAGATTTTCTCAACTCTTCTTAATCGTGACTTTATATTAGTCCCCAGACTCACCTCCTCCATTGAGTAGAGACTCCATTTCTTTTATTTCATCTTAGATTCATGCATGTTATAGGTCAAGCCAGTTTATTGCCTCCGTTACAGTCCCATTGTAATAGTTGTCAGTCTACTCCTTTTAGAAGACTCTTTTTAACCACATCTTCGGCCACACTCATCTCTTACAAACCAGAAGGGGGGTAGTTGGAAGTCTTACTTGTTTCAAATTATCAGGTAAGGTAGTAGGAAGGTAACATGTTTTACTGTCTTTGAAGTGTTAAAACCATTCACTATGCTGGTATGGCAGAGAACAAGTGGTTGACATATAACCAGAGTGTTTTTCTGTCCAACTATATGCTTAAGAGAGGAGGCAGAGAATACGCAAGGTATATACCAGCAGGAGGGAAACCCTTAGCATAGATTTCCCAGCCTAAATCTTGTTGTAAAGGTCACATATTGTGTTATATAATTGTCAGCTTGAAAAGTTCTTTGATAGCTTGAACTTTACTACCTGTAAAAAGTGCTGGGCTGCCAAGTAGAGTACATTTTCCAGGTTTCTGAGTCCATGCTTGAGCTAAATAAAGTGTGACAAATCCCCTGAGGGCAACCCAGGCTTTTCATGCCATAGGCACCTCTGACTCAAAAGTTACACAGTCTTAAAGTAATATAAGACGGCACAGGCAACTACAGAGGTTGCCTGAACCAGGAAAGAAATTCTCCTGAGACCATGTCTACGTGACATCTCCAAAACGTTTCAGAAGTGACCATAAAATACAACCTATGGTATTTTTTTCCTACAAAAAAACAGCTGATTGAATAAAACAGAGTCTGACTATTTGGATTTTTTTCCTTTGTCCTGGCCAGCTAATTTAACTGACATTTTTCAGGAATCCATTTGAAAGTGAATTGACTATGAAAGGACAATTTATAACTGTGAGCAACTAGAATTTAGCCATTATTTATACATCTCCCTAAGTCCCAGGATCCGTGATATAGGAAAGTGACTGTAAGCCTTCTCAACTGCCAGAAAAAAGAGTATTGCCTTTTGAAATGATTCTTTAAACTATCAAAACATCGGTACATTTCTTAACAGTGGTTGGCCAGCTCTTAAATTCAATTTTACCTGTGAATTTCTTATGAAAGTGAAATGAAGGTGTCTCTGACCTTTACATCTACAAAAAATTGTTTCTTCTCATATTCCAAATACCAAAACCTAGGAAGAATTGACTTTACTGTAGCTAAGTGGCTAAGAAATGTTAAGGAAAATAATCAATATAAAAATGTACCGTTACTGGGTTTTGTCAAAAGAGAGACACAGCATTTATGCCTAGTCCCAGATGCTCTGGCCAGGAAAATGAAATGGTTCTATCGGAGGCAGAAAAACTTACTCTCTTCCAGTTTTCATTTCCGTATTTTTCTACCTATTTCTCACGTAGCACATAATAACTTGGCCATTCTCTTCATGGGCAAATTTAGGCATAGGCAGGATAATAAATGACTATGTTGTCTAACCACTGGGTTTATAGGATAGCTCCCTACCCTTAACTCAATCCTTAACTCAATCCAAAGAGATGCTGTGCCAAGTGTCACAGGTCACCCAGCCCTGGAACCTCAGCTGTCCAGTGAGAGGAGGAAGGCCCATCAAACAAGAGTGGATATCTTCGAAGATTCACAAAGTAGAAACAGAAGAGCCAGGAGTACTTTGCATATTACTCAGTTCAATTGTGCAGGCTTTACAAAGTATACTGTGCATGGTTCCTTGAAATAAGTTTGAAAAACATACCATTGTTGATTTATCAGGCACATTTACATATTAAAGACCTTGGGAAATTCAAAGTAAGAAGTTATATAATAAGGTTATATAGTACATTTTCCAAATGCACTTATAAAATGCATCTCTTTTACATTTTTCAAATAATATTCATGCACATTCTCATGTCCCATGGGGCAGGAGCTGGAGATATTTGGAAAAGATTATTCCTGACACATGTCTGAATTTTGGAATCATGCCATTGCCACCATTTAGTACAAAGTGACCAAACTATATCAGAGAACACTTGCAAACTAATGCTTTCTTAAATGTAAAAAAAGATAATTCATTTGCAATTTTAGCTCAGAGACAAAAATAACTGAAAAGAGTCTCTCTCCCATCTTTACAAGTGAAAATGTTGGACAAACTTCAAATTAATGATTTTCTGAAATCCACTGAAGACCTGAGGTTACACAGTAAACTAACCTGGAATCTGGAAAGGTAGAAACAAACCCAGGTACTTGCTTAAAATAAGGACGATGTCACTGGGTGTTACATAAACTGGAAAGAAGATTCAGTGAGACATTTTCTTAAATTGCTAATCTCTAAAATGGGTTCTCATGAGAGTGCAAAACTCCTGAAGGCCATAGACATAGGTGGTGTTCCCATCCACTTTCAGGTTTTTCCTCCCTCAAACTCCACCAGTTACTTAATGAGAAAATCAGGGGGAATCCTGAGAAAGCTTTGCTTGCTGTGCCAACTGGGTGAGGGGAACAGCAACCATTGCAGAATCTCTGTCTAGATCCATTCCTTATCTCCCCTAAGGGAGGGAGGGGGGAAACCTTAGAAAGAAAATAAAAACTGTAGCCTGAGGGCCCTGGTGAAAGCTTTTTTATAGCTGGAGGAGGGGAGGGAAACCCCCGCCGCCTGCTCATAGCCAACTCCGTTACCTGGCCTGAATAACAAAAGCCTTAATCTGGAAGAGGGAGGAAAATACAAACTGAAGGTCCTTGTGGATACTCTTGGCTGCTAAAGGAGAAAATTGTGAACAAAATAAGCTCTATCTTGGGAGAGGGGCAGTGATATCAGCTAGGTCCATCTCCTCAATGGAAGAGAAGCAACGACAATGGTGTAGGCTCTACTCAATATTGATTGGAACAAGAGAATACACTGCCCATGCCCCACCTCCACACTAATAATAGCACTTCCACAGGTATTATAATAATGACAGAATACAACAGAAAAGGCTGCAAAGCGTAGAATCTCTCTGAGGAGTGAAGAAAAAGTGAAAATAAAGTAGGACACAAACAAAGAAGAAAAAATCTGGCAAATAAACCAGATAAGTCACAAACACAAGGCATTGCTATTAGAATTTGAAATTTCTGATGCCTTTAGCTTAAGCAGAACAACAAACATCAAAATCTGGTGGACTCTTGAGTAGATTAACACAACTCTCCTCAATTAAAAGCCTACCAGAGGAAAAAATGCACATTCATCCTCAAACATAAAAAGTGATATACATTAGTCTTATACAACATTTGAGGCTTGCCCCTCCCCCAAATATGGTATATACCATTAAAAAAGGCAAGAAAAAACACAGCCTGAAGAAACAAAGCAACCATCAGATCAAGATTCATATGGGACTCAAATCCTGAAACTTTCAGATAGGAAAGTTAAAATTGCCACAATTTGTAGTTAAAAACTTTAATGGAAAATTTGAACATGTGGAAAATCAGGTAGATAATTTCAGCTGAGATGGAAACAATTAGAAAAAAAATTGGAAAGCTAGAAATCAAAAACAGTAAAAGTGATAAAGAATGCTTTTGAGGGGCTTATCTCACAACAAAAGAAAAAAATGAGTGAAAAGGAAGAAAATTCAGTAGATATTACCCAAATTGAGAACCAAATAGAAAAATTACTGGGGGGTGGAAGGCAGGAAACATAACAGAATATCCGAGAACTATGGGGAAATATCAATTAATCTCAAATACATATACTTGGAATTCCAGAAGGAGAAAATAGAAAGAATAAAGCTAACAAATTATTTGTAGAGAGAATGATTTCCAAAAGTAGTTATAATGTCAAACCACGGATCCAAGAAGCTCATATAAAACCAAGCAGGATAAATACAACATGCACACGTAGGTAATTCAAAGTGCTAAAAACAAAGACAGAAAGTCTTGGCGATAGCCAGAGAAAACATTTTCACACATTCTGAAGATTAGAATATGGACATCTTTAGGGGGCAGTGGATAGGGTATTAGTCTACCTGTCACAATACTCCTCTCCAGGAAGTGGAATTTAATTATTTTTCTCTCTTTTATGGGTCGCCTGGATTCAGTGACTCATTTATGTTTGTAATATAAATATGAAAAAAAGAGTAACTTCATGGTAGAGAAATAGGCAAAAACCATCTTGACCAAGTGATCAAGTTTAATAGCACCAGTAATAAATTCTGTTGATATCATGTTCCCTGATACAATGCAACAAGAAAGGGACTTCACCTGGGTGTTATGTTTTTCAAAGCTGCATAACTCCAGTCTAACAATGGGAAAACCTTAACTGATTGACATTCTATAAAATATTTTACCAGTACTCTTCAAAATTGTCAATGACATTAAAAATATAGAAAGACTTAAGAAACTCTCACAGATTAGAAGATACTAAGGAAATAATCATTGAATGCAATGTTGTAGGTAAACTAAATTGAATTCTGGAAAACAAAAAGGACATTATTGGAAAAAATAGTGAATACTAAATAAAGTCTGTAATTTAGTTCACAGTATTATACCAATGTTAGTTTCTTAGTTTTGATAAACACGTTATAGTTATGTAAGACGTTTTCTAACTTTAGGGGAAGCTGAGTAAAAATGTATAAAAACTCTCTGTATTATCCAGGCAATTCTTCTGAAAATCTAAAATTATTTCAAAATAAAAAATTTTAAAGAAGAAAGGTAATCACTTAATCCCCTCACTGTCATAATCAGTGGAATCTTATAAGACTCACTTATTCTTTTTCTCCTCTCTTGTTTAGAATTGTAGATAGAAAATATGATGATATGAGTGGGTGCTTTTTTTTCCCCCTGCAAGACTTTTATATTTTAAAAATGTATCAATGTGCTGAATCAGACAAAAAACAGGAGCTCATAAGCTCAATTAATTATGAAAAGGATCTTTCTTTTTCGTACCTCATTCATCTATATTGCAGTGTATGAGTCCAACATCACGTACCCTAACCAAGAGCATGTTTCTCTTCCACTCAAATGTATTTTTACAATTTGACATTTCTCTTTCCTGTCTACTCTTCTCTTCTTGTCATATTTTTAATATTGCATGCTTTTTTCCACAGCCTCTATACTAGTGCTATTTAAAGCAAAAGATTTGCAGTGAAGTACCAGTTTGACTGCTCCTGAACTGTACTGTATACCGCTAGAAGAACCAAAGGTATTTTTTAAACCTTGCCATTCTTTAAATCTTAAGGCTTGTCATAGAAAGACAAGACTGGGAAATATTGGTTTAAATTCCATGTTTGGCTTTTATTGTCATGTCGTTTCTATTATTCTCTTTTGGAAAATATCTTCTAGATGTATAAATTCAACCTAAACATGATAATCAGAAATAAAATATAATTATGTGAAAGATTCAACATACATGCCAACACAACATCAGTTTAAATTCCTATGCCATCAAATAACTGCAAACTAGAATTTAAGTTACTATTAATCCCTAAACCCAAAAGTTAGAGTTTAAAATTTGAAATTAGATATTTTAATTTACTTTGTTTATTTATTCAAGATCACAGCACTGTTCTATAGATCCTTGTCTGGAGCAAAGTGTGGTGAAACTGATCAGCAGAATTAGTATATCTGGGAGCTTATTAGAAATGGAGACTGTTGAGCCCCACCCAGGACTGAACTAGAGTATATATATATATATATATATATATCAATAAGAAACCAGGTCACCATTAGGATATTGGGTAATCACTCCATGATTCTCCTCCTATACATAGTAAATAAATTTGTCATCTTTTTCTCTTACTAAAAAAAAAAAAAAAAAAAAAAAAAAATCCAGGTCATTCACAAGCACAATAAATTTTGAAATACACTGCTATAGATGAAATCCAATGTGCTTACTTATAAAATTAAAATTTACTGTATTTATGAGAGAATACTGTTATTCTGTGGCCACTAGGCATTGCATGATGTTCAAACATAAATACGATATACTTAAAATAGATGAAAGATTTGAGATTACAGAATGATCCAGAGATAAGCAAAACTACAAAACTAAACCTGGAAGATTTATATTATTAATGAAGTTTTAATAGATATAATTTATTACATACTCTATGGTAAGGACATAGCGTTTTAGACTCAAATGAGTAACTGATTTGAGAAGACTAAAATTGTCTGCCGGAGTTGAAGGTATTATTGTCTTAGCCAGTAAAAAAAATGAATGATTACTTCCACTCCCTTGTACAGAATAGCAAAAAGAATGCAGAGGAAAGTAGGAGACATCACTGAAGTCAGAGAAGCCTTTAGAGGCAAGAGATTATTTCTGTTTATTATTATAATGGTAGCTAACCCTGAGTGGAGGACAGGCACAGTTCCAAATGCATAATGTATATTATCTCATTTATCCTTTCTAACAACTCTGAGAGGGAGGTATTATTATTGTCTTTATTTTATAGATTCAAAAAGAGGGGAAGAGAAAAGTAAACTATTTGTTCATGGTAGTTGCTACTGGAAGCAGGTTTTGAATCCATCCTGATTTTAGACCCCCGTCTTAACCTCCATTCTATTTTGATGCACATAGGAAAGTCACCAATTTTAGTTAATTTTATATGCTGATAAAAAATTGACTCATGATGACTCACCACAGCCTATTTAATAGTATGCATCTTGATTTGCCATTTTTCTATCTTGTTTTTGAAATTTTAAGAATTTCCTTATATAAGAAAAAAATATGTATATATTTTACTAGAACTATCCTTAACTAATTATCCATGATAACTATAATTCTGTATGTGTGTCTGTTTAATCATGAAATTAAGAGGATAAATAAAAGCCAGACTTCCCTGAGGTAAACGTGCAAAGGGTGAGTATTGATGGAGGAAATTGGGAGGAAGAATGTAAGTGAATATATGAGAAAGAAATTGCTTCAAGGTGAAATTACTTGACCTGGGAGAGACAAAAGGAAGAGGGCTAAGAAAAGAGAGGAAGAGATTATAGTACTGTGTGTACAGTTTCCCTCTAAACTAGGAATACCTGTCTTGAGGCATGGGGAGAAGGAATTGAGGGCAGTTAATATTAGAATCTTAGGGGAAGTTGTATGTAGCTTGAATATGCGTATTGAATATTTTATAATTTTATATATATTTATATAAATAAATTTCTGTAACACAACTCCACCTACCAAGGCCCAACACATTCTTCATGGGTGGTGGTAACACTGTGTCTTAATCGGTACCACAGAATGACTATAATTGTCTACAGCAGTTGAAAGCATTATTGTCTTATCCAGTAAAGGAATCAGATAACTGACACGTCTTTCGTATATCCAGAAATGAATGAGTACATCCGCTCCTTTGTACAGGACAGCAAGAGGGATGCAGAGGAAAATGGGAGACCTCTTAAATGCTGGTATCAACATTGCAGGCAGAGGCAGAGGATCTGTGAAATATTTTTAAAAAACGGATGTTAAATGGTTAGATTTCTTTGGATAGTAAAGGTAGATGGAATAAGAAGTGAAAACAAATTTTAATTTTAGCTACCAGGAAAAGCTGTCAGCCCAAGGCAGGGAGCTGGAATGTGTCCGGGGAAAAAGGCCTATCCACCTGGCTCTCCATATGTATATCCTATCCCAGAGCTACAGGACTTAGCAGAAATTGAGCTGGGGGAAATTGTGTTGGAAGAAAGTATGAGGCTGACTTGGCTAAAGCAATCGTCTCGACTGGGCAGCATGGCCAGCATTGGACTTCTACGAAAAAAGGTCCTGATACAATGCCAGAAGTGATTCCAAAATATTGACCCCTGTGAAAATTGAATGATAAACCAGCCAAATATCTCAGATCAGTACATTGGGGAACCAGGACATGGCATCTCTGACACTTTGCCAAGGTATTTGCTGCTTTCAGCCAGCTCTTATTGGCCTGCTTGTGGTGTTCGTCTCCAGGGTATTTTAAAGGCACTGCACTTCCTTGAGTATTTGGAGGAGAGTAAAAGAGGAGTCTTGGGGGGGTTACAGGATCAGTAAAATGATACTCCATTGTTTACAAATGTTCTGTTTGAAGTAACTTAATTAAAATAATTCCCTTTTCACTGTTTCATGATAACATGCATTACATATATGGAAAATTAATGAAATGCTATGTTTTGGCTAGATACAAATTGCATTATTATTGCAAGACATGAATCTTAAACAGTGTTTTGGAAAAAATGCTGGACTGAGAGCCAGGAACACTGGCTTTGCCATTGTGCTCCTGGGCATTTCCCTCGTTCTTTCTTAGCTTCAGTTCTCTCAACTGTAAAATGAGCAGGTTGGGCCAGATAATCTCTGAGGCCTATTCCACATCCATAATTGTACAAATCCATCATTATTATCACTACTTAATGTGAACAGCTATCTTGTCAGTGTATACACATACTGATTCAAAGCTGTTGGCTTAATATAATATGACTTTTTAAAACGTCTACTTAAATTTTCATGGAAAGAAAACTGAAGTAACTGATTAAGCAAATTTTAAAATAATATAATTTTAGATGCTGGTGCTTTTCTTAGAATGGATAAAATAGTTTGATTTCCTATAACATCTATTCAAGTTGCACTCTCTTCCAATAATTTTATACAGATTTTCCTGTGCCAAGAGCAGTCACCAGTCTTAATTGAATGGGGGAAAAACAGTTCTGATTGTCTATGTCATTCTATTGGATTTCATATCATTGAATTTCAAACCAGTTTCACTGGGACCTGCCAAGAGTGGCTTATGCCAACCTCTGAGTCTCCTTGTTACACTTCTATCCTGGGTAGCATTGTTTGCCTTTTTGTCTGCTCTCTGATTAAACTGACATCATTTTGCCTTTTGTGACTCTGGTGTCATTTTCTGTTGACAGTGTCTAGTAATGGTAACAGGCTGGTGTCCTTGTGGAATGGGTAGAAGCCATTGATTGGTTAGGTGTATTAATGCAAACCTGTTAAATGACATGCAGACGTGTCTTTGTGCTAAGTGGCAGCTGAATGGGTGCCAGAGAGAGAGGTTATTAAGCACAGATAAGAGGCAGCACCTCTATTCACTGGCAATGTCACTTTCTCCTATTTGAGGAGAGACATTTGTTCAAGACGTTTTTTTTCTCTCACTGACAATATTTAAGGCAGAAAGTTGCTGTCTAAGTTGCTGCATCCTGCAGAATAGATCATTTCAGGAAGGTGAACTCTAGAGATGTTCATTTAGAATGATTTTTCCTTAAAACTATATTTCATTGAATGTAAAGTCTTCAATAAGAACACTTAAATTGTGAATACTATCAGTAAAAACAGTAGAAGGCAAAGTGACAATAGGTATCATTTATCATTACTCGTTTTCATTTGGAAATGAAAAAATAATTTTATCTTCTGGAGTCTTCAAAGAAAGAATTGCCTTTTCATATAGTATTATTCATCATTAAACATTTTGAAATAAGGAAACAGTGAAATATAGCAGAAATGTAAAACTTTTCCAAATAAATTAGGAATAAAATTGTTAGAACTATTTTACACCTGTTTTTAATTTACAGGCATACATATTTTTAATTTATGCCTGTTTAAATTTACAGGCATACATTGTATATGGCTTAAGGGATCTAAGCATATGATATGCTTAACATTATGCTTTCTATTACAACCGGGAAAGTGTTTCTGTTCACAGGAAAATGCCTTGAGTGGTCCTCTTTCTGTTACAAATTTAAAAATGCTGACATTTTCTGTGCAGCTTTAAATGATCCTTAGGATTGTTATTTGTGGTTTTTGTTTTTCTTTGAAATATTCCCCAAATCCTAACTTAGAATCAATCATTCCCTTTAGGAGTTTAGTCTCTTGCAGTGATTTACCACTTCTGATGTCTTTCTTTGGTCTCCAGATTCCTATGAATGAATTTCTTTTTTGTCTTATCATAAAGCACGTTCTTAAGGTTTGCTTACAGAATATAATTAATATAATTATTAAGTTTAAGGCATTCTGTTAGACACTGAAGACAGACCCAAATGGAAAATATAAATTCCCTACTTCCATTATGTCACCTCTTTGAGACTTTATGTTCTTTTCTTCTATAGAATGAGGATTGAGGTATATCAGACAGTTGTCCTGGGGATTAGATAAAATAATGTATGGAAAACACATATCTCATTACAAGATGCAGAGTTAATGATTAATAAATGTCTTTCTCACCAAACCATAATAAAGGAATTAAATCATGACATCTAAGTTCCTCCCTGTTTCAACCAAGAATCAGATTTCAACAATAACTATTCCCTATAGATGATAATAAAGACATCAAGATGTGAGATGAAATCTCTGACATGTTTATTTTTAGGTCATATAGAAGGTGGGAGTCTAAGATATACACACATAAAAATATATGTGCATTATTTACTTGGTGACCGATATGGCATACACACTGCCTTATTTGTGTCTCATCTGAAACGTTTAAAGTATTATTGCTAGGATGAGCAATATTAGGTAAATTCCTCACAATCTCTTGAAAAGGAGCAAACTTGAACTCCAGGTCTCTAGATTTCAAGTGTTTCATACTTAAAAAGCCCTTTTGAACTACGCTCCATTATCAGTCTCAGAAGGATATTTTAGCTGTTTGATAATGAGGTATCAGGCATTATTAATAATTTCAAGCATACCAGAAAACAAGAGGGCCAAAGGAAGCTTTGGGGACATAAGCTTTGTCAGAATGGGGACATAGCTCATGGCTCCCCGGGTTCTTCCTTTCTGCATCTGACATTCTCTGGTCCAAGTAAGAGATACTATCTCTAAGTGAAGTTTGTGGTCAGCTTCAGATAGCATGAGCACTTATGTTATTCCATTTTATAACCCAGATATTTGTGTAGTTTATGATACTTTGCCTGGGGAGCCATAACCCACAAATCCATACATTCTAAGCTGGTTTACCGTAAATAATTCTAAAACAGGGACATCATGCAAAGCACATGTAAGTGCTTTCCTCCTAGCAGATAGCATTAGTCTATTTACAAGAAGGTCCATTTACCAGCATGCTTATAAAGATGTTAAATAAGATAACTTATCTTTTTTCTCTCCCTGGGAATATCTCAGCAGTAATTAGGAGAGGAATAGATCAAAAACTAGATCCTTAATTCTTTCTTTTCCAGATACATATACTTACTTCTTTCCTCCACTTTATGTTATTGAGGATGTTAATTCCACTATAGTAAAACGATGTAAAGTGTGTGTGTATAAGATCGCTTTATTAAATGTGTGCTTTACAGAATCAGAGAATACTAAGGCTAAAAAGGAACACTATCTCAGCTGCCCCCTCATTTTAGCCTTTTGAGAAAATCTAAATGCTTATTCCATGGATCAAATTTTTTTGATCCACTGGTGAGTACCTTATTTATATTGCTTTGCATTACAGTCAGTTCCTTCATTTATTCACTTCACAACTACTATTCTGGACCTAAAATGTAGCAAGCAAAACAAAAGAAATCCCTACTTTCAAGAAATTTATAATCTATTGAGGAAACAGGCAAAAAAAATCTAATAAGTAAATATGTATGCACACTGTAGTATGTTAGATACTATGTGATAAGGGTAACACAAAATAAAGCAAGCAAATTAAATACTAATTGGCAGCAGCCAGGATGAGGAGGAGAAATTTAGATGCCTAGACCAGGAAAGGCCTCTTTGAGAAGGTGATGTGGGGGTCAAGAATTGAAGGAAATGGAAAAATAAAGTTTGTAGAGAATTTGGGGAATATGATCATGGGAAGGGACCAGCATGTACAAAGGATTTGAGGCACGCGTCCCTCTGGGGTGTTGGAGGAAGAGTGGGCAGGGTGTCCAAAGTGGAGTGAAGCAAAGAGGAGTCAGTGATAGGTTGTGAGATCAGACAAGTAATAGATCTTTCAGGATGTCCATTAATTTTATATCTGTGTTCTTTGTTTAATTGGTATTTATATCTTCTTAGCGTCCTGTCTCTATTCACTTGCCACTCTTGGATCTGAATGTTTAACACAATATGTTCCTTATAAATCTCCAATTCAAGTTTGTTAATTGCAGGATGACTCAAATCTCAGTCTCTTGACCCTTTGGGATAAGATTCCATTAGATAATGCTAAAGTTTTAAGACATAATTTTTTTTTCAAGAAATTCACAATGATAGCACATTAAAGATCTTTAATTACCTTTGAAAGTAGTTTATGATTTTTTGCATATTCTCCTGCATAAAAAATTTTAGATTGTGGGGTCCTCTTACATGTCCAAATTACAGGAAGATACCAATTATTTATTAGCTGCTACTTTATATGTGACTATCTTCCCAGGAAGTGGTAAGATCTGGCTATTTTAAATGTATATTTGGGAGGTAAAAATGAATTATCATTTATTCAGTTGAGACTCAGTATATTTGGGTTTGAGTAACCACAAATTGTAATGAATATTAGAAATTGATATTAATGATAAACATCATTTTCTAATGCTATGAGTATCTTAATATATTCCACAGTACTTGATATTGTTTCCTATACTTTTAAAACTTACTCTGCCAAATAGAAATGCACACACATTTGTACCTTTTTATTACATTGTGTTTTCTCAAGTACATAGTTTACCCTCATGTAAAATAAGTAAGTCAGGCTCAAAGAACCCTGACCAGAAGAACCTTGCCAGAAACAGAGAATAGAAATATGGCACTGTGGGCTACAGGACTTTTAGTAAATGTTTTTAAGAGCAGTTTTAAAATGTTCTTATTATTTGTTTATGCACATATTCTCCTGTAATACACAGGAATGAAATATTTACTCTGAAAATTTAATCTTTGTTGAGTAGTTTGTTCTAACAGTTTCTTACATCTTCCCATACAGCTACGATACTGAAACAGGATTTCATGTCACCATTAATGACATGTAAGAGTACATACCACTATTTGAAATTATTTATAAAAACCTACATAGCATACTATTTTCAGTTAAAAATTGCTTTGTAATTCTAGACAAATATGAATTGTCTTATGTCTATAATAAAAATGTGCCAAAATAAAATTCTACATTTTGTAAGAGCACTATAAAATTTTACACAACACTAATGCACCAAAAATTCATATAACCAAATCTGTGCTATTTTGTTTGGTGCATGTTACTCTATTCCATACATTTCTGTCCATTTGGCTAATTCGTAAAATGCTTAGAAAATGTCAAATTTAGAAAAAGCCAATGTGCCATACCCATGTTATACCAATCCTTGCAGTGCTCATGTCGGGGTGACATAAATGGAATGGCAGCTGTTTCTCCAGTGTATTTGATATACAGGCATGGAGTAATTTCCTGATAGATATTTTAGTTGCTCAATTTCCAGTTGTTGCAAGAGTAATGATGACTCTGACACTCTTCTTTAGAGGTAATTAAACTTTCAGCCCATCTGTGCAGTAACTTTCATAATATTTTCAAAGGGCACAGAATGCTTTTAATATTTGTACTACTTCGTATTTGCTTGCTAAGGGACCTATTATCTAGCTGAACATTGTTGAAACAAGTTTTCAGAAAATGGTTGGTGAAAGGGGACATTAAAAATGTCACACTGGCAAGAAAATAATGTAACTCATGCTGAATTTAAAAATAACCTGAAGGATATCTTGTTTACCAAAACTACATTTCACATCCTTGTGTTAGGCATTTTATCTTGACTTTCTATGATAGTCAATCCTGAAGTGAAATGGCAAGTTCTGGATATGATCTTTCTTGTTCTGGGGACATTATCTTATTTGCTTTGAGAAATTTATAGTTTTTATGTACATCATTATATAGATTTCATGATTTATTTATTTATTTTGCAAAGAAGTAATAACAATACTGCCTAACAAAAGTACGATTTTTCCCTTTATGAGTTAATGGTTTATTCCCCTATAGTTTCTTCTGCCTTCTAAATTCTTCATGAAAAACAGGTGTGCTTACTGCCAAGCACTCTAAAATATTTCAAATCTTCAGCAATCCTTTTTCTCTAAATTTACATTTTAAATTAATCGTTCAATTTATCTTCTCTTTCTTCACGAGATAAGGGATTAATAGTGAGTGAGATGCCATGAATCTGATCATAAATTTTAATGAAAACAAGGTATTATTTTGGAGAGAATCTTGCACATAGGCTTTTCTAATAACATATACTTACTGTTGTCATGTTATCTGGTGAGTAAAGAAAAGGCACTCCTAATTGTGCTTTTGAGAAATAATAGCAACAAAATCACATTGACACCCCTCTCTCGACAACAGGTTTCAAATAATTGGTGATAGAGTAAGTATTCACTTTGAAGATAAGAATCCTATGTTACAGAAAATTAACATAATCTAGATTGGTCTTTAAAGATTTTCCACTTTGTGTTCTGAATTGTCTTCAGCAGTAGAAAAGGCCAACTATATTTGGCAAGAATCTCACATTTGGATGGTTACAAACATTAACAAAATTTACTTTAATTACTTTAAAGGCAATTCATTGTTTGAATCAATTTTTAACCACCTGCTATTTTTTGTACCTTATTCATTAAATTTTACTTAACACATTTAGCCAAGTTGACAGAATAGAAGTTCACAGCAGTGCTTTACTTCAGTGAAGGAAATTCACTTTATTTCTCCCACAGAGATCTCACTAGAGATTTAGCATTTACATTTCTCAGGAATCTTAATATTCTCAGCAGGGTCAAAATATTGTATCAGGTATTTATTGGTGTAATAAATCAATACTGGCTCAAAATAGCTGAACATGTAGAGAAGTTATTCCAAAACAGCACAGTCCCATGTTTTATAGCAATTAATCTACACTCATTCTTCTCTCCTTCCCCAAAAGTAAAAAACGAGGTTCAGTCTCAATTTTATAAATTGACTTACCTTGAAATTGCCTTTGCTTTTATGCAAATACAAAAAGTACACATTTTAACTATAGATATTTATAAAGTTTTTCAATGAAATATATCATAGATAGTTAATCAAAAGTGAACCATGTAATGTGGTCATTTATTACAAACTCTGTGGAATATTCACAGGGCAGGGGATCTCAGAGCTAAATTCTTTTCCAATATGCGGAGGGCAGCAGGCCTAGAGGAGATCAGGTACTTCTCCCCGCAAGAAACCGGTTCCCTTAGGTAGTATTTGCCACAGGAAATAGAGAGAATAATGGAAATAAAAGAATACACGGGGACGAAGGTAAAGTTTTATAGGTTTATATGAAGAAATCAGATAAAGCAGGGATACTCAGGAGTCTACACTACTCTCTGCCAGTAGTGCAGCATTAAGGTTAGATTCACATAGGTTTTTATAATCACAGATATCAATTACCAGTTACCATAGTAACACATTTACATATCAGGTAATGCAGTTGCTATAGGTAACAGGTAGTGGGTTAGGGTCAAAAGTCCTTTGAAAGAGCTTCTAACAAATTCTAATCTATCTAGGTGAACAAACAGTTACAAAGTCTTTCAAGGACTAACTTCTAAGTTCTATGAGATAGTTATCAATTAACAGAGGAATAACAAAGAGGTATAGTAGCTCTATATTTCTTTGATCTAGTTATTGTGGACTTAAGGCAGACAGTCAGGAGAGAGCAGGAAGCCCATCTCTACAAAACAAATTGTTTATAACCACAGGGGTGTGTCTCTTGGCTAGGGCACTCATTGTCTCTGGCTCCCATTCTGTGAGTCAGATATTTACCTGTCTTGTCTTTCAAGAACAGGTAGACTTCACAGATTCTGAGATAACCTGGAAGCTTCTCGGAAAACATCTGTACCAGAGTTTTGAGAGCCCTCCCAAGGTGAGGCAGCCCTTGATAGGCGAACGAAAGAGTTCACATATTCCTGCAGAGCAAAACCCTGCAAACTCCTGTTTCTGTCTTTAATATAGCAATATTGGGCTACGCAATAAAATATTGAACTTATGAGCCACATCTCATTAATTCCTCAATCATCTTTCCCCAACATCAATGACCAAGCAGCTTGAAAATAATCAAAATCTTTGATGGGTATTCGGTCATTTAAAGAGGCACTCCAATGGGTGAAACAGTCTATGGCATTTTTAACAGAATTATATTCTTATATTCATTAATAGCTACATTGTTCATTACTATTACTTCAACTCTGGTGCTGTTTATATCCCCATGAGCACATAATTTGAGCTACTCCATGTTCTGAGACACCAGAGGAAGGGGAGGAGGGATTCAAGGGACAAGTCTTTACTTTGTCTATATGAAAACTGATGCTTTACGAGAAGACAAAGCTAAAGCAGGAAAAGAATCAGGGCAATGTTAATTCAAAGAATACCAGGTTGAGGTAGTAAGGTGGAATGCAGAGGCAAAGTTTGCAGTTACATAGAAAGCAAGCCCAGAAAAGTCTGGATTTAACACAGAAAGCAGTTTGTTTAACAATTTCCCACAGATCTCAACACATACTTTTGACTCACTTTTACTAGATAGGCAGGTCCAAATATGAGTGCGGGTTAGCCTACTTCAAACAGATGGGTAAAATGAACATCCCTGAGTTTTTCCTGTTTGGCTAACATCTCCAGTTATTATAAAAATATTACGAGTAGCATGCCTTAATTTGTCATGCTGTGCAGAGAATGAAGCATCTAGAACTAGATAAAATACTCCAAAAAAATGAATTGATCAGTTTATATAGTATAGTTTGCATCCTTTTTATTAATAAGTGCTGACACTTATTCTGTAGGCATGGTTCTATGTGCTTCCCATATGCAGATTCATTTTCTGCAGTCCTGAAATCCATACAACTCTAAAAACTGAAAGCTTTTCCTTGCTTGGTACAAACTTGTTTGCTGCAGAGTCTGATTTTAACCATAGTAGGTAATTCATAGTCTTTATTATTCCCATTTGATATGAATATAGGCAACTATCACTACAAAAATGTCTCAGGGTACCTCATAACCCATTGGGAGTATGTCAGTGTAAATACAATTTAACATTTTCAAAATTGGAAATTTTTTCAATTCTAAAACATCTCTGGGCCTGAGGGTTTCAAAAAGGTAATTTGGATCTGTACACACCCAAAATTCTCAAAACTAACACATGAGTTGTGTACCATTACTGAGTTACACACATATTGTGTGAATTGTCCAAGGTCATAGAGCTAACATCACAATCTGGTTTCATAGTTCATTTGCCCCATTCTAAACTTTTATTAATTACCTAAAATGATGCTATATAAAGGTCTTAACAGCTGGGTGAGATACATTCTGCTCAGTGAACATTATTTAGTGTCTACTTTCTTAGCTACTAATCTGTCCTCTAATATTTGCATTTCCAATCTCCTTTGATTTTTTTTTTTTGTCTAACTATTCAATTTCTTTAAGTGTTACTGAGCATTTTAGAAGAAATATTTAAATCGTGTACCAAAGAGTCCTAATACTTTTTTGTTATCCTATTCTAGCAGCAAGAAGTATGTAAGACAAAGAAGAACAATGTGTTGTTAGTTGTCTTTTTCATGGATGGGGCTTTTCCCCCCAAAACGTCTCAATTGGGTATGAGGGAAAAATAAGAATAAGACATACAAAAATCTCTACTTCTTAAACCAAAGGAGTAGAAAAATATTACATATTCCTCTTTATTTTTTTATTTGTTTTACTTTCTTTTGTACAAATTTTGGAATGCTCTAATGCTGTCTTACCAGAGATATATTCTTGACACCAATGACGTTGTAAAATTTGAAATAATTTTCATGTTGCAATCTCATTTAAAGTCATAAATGATTGACAAATATGCATTCATATATTCATATATATTTATTTAGTGCTGCCAAGAACTTAAATACCATGGTGTAAATAGCAGCACAATAATTACATAGTAAGCACTTCATCTTTTCAAGAGCTAAATTTGAAATATGTAACTCTCTATGGAATACAACTCAATTATGCATTGCTTTTATATGTACTCCTATTAACTATTCTATTTTTTTTCTGTCAAGTTATTAAGTTTCTTTTTCAGCATAACTTCATGCTAGAAATACACTTTTGTCTATTGCCTTTAGTAGATAATTTATATTCTTATGACTTGTTCCATTTGCATTTTATGCATTTATAGCTACACTTACACACTAAAAAAAAAGATCCGATTGCCTGAGAAGTTCACAAGCTTATGAAACTAGTGCATTGGTTAAGAGATTTATTTATTTATTCAATAATTATTAATTTATTTTTCTGTCATGTGCTAAGTATTCCACCAGCACTAGAAATGTACAATGCAGAATTGTTTTTGTCTTCATGCAACTTATAGTCATTTCCCTATTTTATCAAAAGCGCAAGGATAATACAGAGCCTCTGTACAATTCTTGTTGTTTTCTTCCTAAGATACATTTCTAATTTTTAAATCTTAGAGGGCTACTTTGTAGACATGTTAATATTGGCTTGTTAGAAGAATATTTACTCTTTTTTTGTTTTTGTTTTTGTTTTTAGGAATGTGTCAGAAATTTATTGCATGATGTTTTAATGAACCAAAAGAAGTACAGGATGTCAGCGTTTCATAAGATTCAGCAGCGGTTCGACTTTCCCTAGAGTACTCAGTCGAGTCTGGACTGCTCAATTCAAATGATATGTGGAAAGCTTTAAGGAGAGTTCAAGCAAGAACCATTGAAATGAGACAGCAGGATAGAATATATGAAATAATAACGACACCGAGTGACTAAGATAAACATTTACTATGGAAATATAGCTGAAAATGGATAGTAAAAATGTAAAAATATTTCTTTAAAGACTCAATATTTCAACAAAATGGAATATGTATATATTTATATCTTATAGAAAGAGGCCAAGAAATGTCATATGACAACTGTTGTTTTTTTCAAATTTGTTAGCATTTGCTATCTATATTTTGAAGTGATATAATTGTATAAATATACTTTTTAAACTATATTGTTCTGAGGAATTAATCATTTTATCATTATGAAATCTCCCTCTTTGTCTCTAATAGTATATTTTTCTTTGAATTCTATTTTTTTCTGATATTAATATGGATATACTTTCTTATGTTTCATATTTGCTTATTACATTGTTTTCATCATGTTTCTAACCTAATTGAATTCTTATATTTAAATTGGGTCTATTGTAAACAGATTTTTTATTTCTTTGTTCTGTTTTGTTTTGTTTTTATCCAATCAACCTCTGCCTTTTAACTGGACTGTTAGGTCCATTTATATTTAATGTAATTTGTGATATAGAATAGTTGAGTATAAGTATGCCATTTTACTATTTGTGTTCTAGTTGATATTTGTTTCTTTGTTTCTAATTCAGTGCATTATTTTAGATTATTTTTTTTAATTTAGTATTTCATATTTCTTACACTAATGACTTTATTCTACCTCTTTTATGTTATTGTTTTAGCTATTTAAATATTAAAATATATATGCTTAGATGATCACAGTCTACTTCAAATTAATATTATGCCACTTCACATAAAATAAAATAAACCTAAATATAATTCAATTTATCAACAACCTTTGGGCTATAATCATTTATATTTTGCTACTGAATATGTTATAAGCCCTACTATTCATATTATATTTTAATAGTCAAGGGCCTAATAATTTCTGATGTAGTCCTTTTATATTTGCTCACATTTTCACCATTTTGAGTGTTTCTCCTTCCTTGAAACAGATTTAGGCTTTTATCTGTGATTATTTCTTTTCAGTCAGAAGAAATTCTTTGTTTCTTGTAGTGAACATCTACTGCTGGCACAAATCACAGCTTTTGTTTGTTGAAAACATTTTTATTTTGCCTCTATTTTTAAGGACACACTTCAAATGCATATAGAATTCTAGTTTGACAGGGATTTATTTTTTTCCTCAAAGCACTTTAAAAATATAATTCTATGGTGTTCTGTATTTTATTTTTCTGAAGAAAACACAATAATATTTATTGTTGCTTTCCTAAATGTAATATACATTGATTTCTCTCTCATAATTATAATTTTTTTCTTTATTTTTAATTTTAGCAATTTGAGTATAATGTGTCTATTTATGATTTTCTTGGGTTTGCTGAGCTTCTTGAACATATGGATTGATTATTTTATTAATTTTGAAAAATAAACATTAGCCATTATCTCTTAATTTGGGTACCTCTCTCTCTCACATCTCTTTCTAGGACTCTAATAATACTCATGGTAGACATTCTGATTCTGTTCCACAGGTCTTAGTCTTTCTGTTAGTTTTAATTAACTTTTTATGTATATGCCTTAGTTTTTATAATGTCAAATATGAATATTTTCTTTCTCTTGTCTTCTGTTAAGCAGTATCAATAAATATTTTATATAGATTTTCTTAGCTATTAAACTTTGTTGGTTTTTCAATTTTGCTATTTTATTTTCAGAATTGCCTTTTTTGTTCATTTCGACTATTCTTCTAAAAAATCTTTGAATAAATAATAGTTATTTTAATGTCTTTGTCTACAAATTTCATCATATGGATTAACTATGGGAAATTTTTGTATTGATTGCTCTTCCCCTTAATTACAAGTCATACTTCTTTCTGTTTTAGTTTCTTTCCATATTTAATTTTATTTTTTGTTTTATAAATTGATGCATGAAATTTTTAAAAATTGTGTCGTAAAGGATTAGGCTTGTGTTATCTTCCTTTAAAGAGTATAGAGTTTTATTCTGGCAGACATTTAATTCTTGGAGATTATTTTTATAATGATAAGACTTAGAAGGTATTTATTTTGTTATTTTCCTTAATCCTAGGGAGCAAATGTGGCCTTTCTAGGATTCCAGCTGAATTCCCAAGGTGTTCACCAATGAAAATCTTTCCAAATATCTTTCTGAGCATGTTGAAATCTTTGCCTAACTCGCAGCCCCAAGCAGCTGTTTTTCATAAGAGGTATGGGAGAGCATTCTGTGCATTGGCAGCTTATGATTCACTCCAGGCTCTGGTATCCTGTCCTGAAAATTCTAGCCACCTTTACCAAGCTAAACTCAAATCTCCATTTACTCAACCCAGACTCTATTTTCTGATTAATTAGATTAATTTCTATTGGAATGGATTTGACCATGATACCATTGGGAAGTTGGAACGAGGCAGAAAGTTGAAGTAACAGTGGTACTTACCTTATATGCTTTCCTCATTACAAGTATCACAGTCCTATGTTGTCCATTGCTCAATGCATACTTTTTATATTTTATTGGGTTTTATAGTTGTGTACAGCAAAAGAGCAATTCTAATAGCAGCAGCTCTGTCATGACAAGAAGCTAAAAGTCTCTATTAGAATTTTAATTTCTCAGTGGAATTGGGTTCTATCACCAATCTTTTCCAGCAGTTATCAAAGCATCAATTTCAGCTGAAACTCAGTCTCAGAAGCACACATTTGCATATATCTGGTTATTCAACTAAGTGTTAGAAACAAGTAGAAAATATAAAAGCTTTCTGAAACTTGTTGATACTTTTTAGGGAAGATGCTACATCATTATTCAAACACTGTAGGTCCTTCATCACCCATCATTAAAAAAAAGTGTTTAATGCTTTCAAGGAACTATCTTTAGTACATAAAGTGTTTTGCAAAAAAAATGTTTTGCAAAAACATAAAATACTATAAAAATATTTAAAAGAATCTCTATGATGGAACTTAAAATGTAATTTTATAGATAGTACTTAAACAACTGAAAATTACTCAACTAATACAAGACAACTATGGAGATGATGGTGCAAATCAGTCATGAATATGGAACAAGTTTTATAGTAAAATAATTACTATGGGAATTGAAGGAGGGTGAGATCATTTTGAAGCATTATGAAAAAAATGCTATAGGGAGGAGAGAAAATTTGAACTATACTATAAACAATAACAACAAAAATAAACTCTGAGTATGTGGAACAAATGTGATTGTTTGAGTTAAATATATAGTATATTTAATAGGAATTTATATTTCCTATGAATAGGAAAATAAATGTTGCAATGTTGCCACAGTGGATAGAGTTATCATCCCTTTTACAAACTGGAACTTCACATCAAATATCACTTTATGTAAATTAGTGGTTAATGAATTTTATATCTAGTTTGCATGTTTATGATAGAGCTCTAACTATGATTTATATACAGAGTAACGATAATCACCTTGGAATTATTATTGTGATATCTCCAGCAATATATAGTATCCTTGAATAAGTGTTATGTTTATTTAATTAATTGAGAATATTATGGCAAAACATTTCTATTAAAACACTTTCAGTTCCTCAATTTTTTCATTAAAGAGCTCATGGTATTTCTTTCTTTTATTTTTTTTGCCTACTTGTGAGAATATGGGTATGATATTTCATCTCTGCACCTATTTACTTAGTATGAAAAATTGATGAAAAGTTACTCGATGATATGATGTCCTACCTTATATACTTGGTTTCCATGTCTATAGATACAGTGTCATGTCAGTGATTGATTATGTTTTAATCACACTACTTGTCTTATATGTTGTGGTTGACATTGTAAATCATTCAGTAACTTATCACTTATTTAGTACCTACTGTGTACCTCAATATGCTAGGCAGAAAAAAAATGTGCTAGGCAGAGAAAATGTCTAGGCAATGTACTAGACAGAGAAAGAAGTATATAAAATATTTCCATTTCCTAAAATTTCAAAAATTAGAATGTATCAATAAGTAAACAGATAAGTTGAACTACATGTGATATGTTAAAAATAGAGATACAAATAAATCACACCAAAAAAACTTCACGTGAAATTTTCTAGGCAAGTTTTGAAAATCCAAAAAAGTAAACATTCTAGTTTCTAGTTCTAAAATTTTCTTAGAAAAGTGGTTTGAATTAAGAGAAGAATGTGGCAGACAATTTGTAGCATAAATGCATTAACAATTTGCCATTATGAAAATATTTTATGGATCACTTCACATTCCTGCACATGTAACCCTCATTATTTTTAAGTCTTCCTTTTCTCTTTTTCCTTGTTTTTTCCCCATTATTTCTTATTTTAGACTCTAAATTTTGGTAAAAGTAGCTGTGTTTACTAGAAATATTGCTAATTTTTATATTAGAATATTAACTTATTCCAGTGAATTTTTAACTGGGTAATTTTAACATTTTTATCGTTAGTTATATACTTGTTTTAGAACTGTACAATATAGGAAAAAAATTAAATCCTGAATTTTGGAAACACTTCTTCTCAAGTGTATACGCACATGAGAAATCACCATAGGACCCAATTAAATATCGCCAATAGTTTTTGCAACAAAAGGCCTTCGGGCTCCACTATTGCAATGAGGAGTTTAACAAATTTGTAACTTAATAAATATTTGTATAAGCAAAATAGCAAAATCCTGTAAGGTTTTTTGGGTAGAATAGCTTGATTTAAGTAATAAAATCATTATCATATTGGAAGGGTAAAACAGAAAATGAGTAAATTCACTATTTTATGAAAGTTAAATGTTGGTTACTATGTCTGATAAGTAATAAATTATGTAAACCTAGAATATAGTGTTATCTACCATTCATCATTAAATGTTTTAGCTAATAAATTAGCCAATTTTGATTTTTATCCACAAAAATAATTAAATGTAAAGAAAAATTTTTCTATAAAAAATAAATATATCTTATATTTCTTGTAATTACTTGCATCCCTTTGATTCTCTACAGTGTTTAGCATGAGTCTAGGTAGGTAACAGTATTAAGTTTAAAGAAACAGTTGAATTAGATAAATCCTAGATATTATTCTCCACTATTCCCTGATACTACTGTGATGGGAGATTTGAACTGATAAAACACAAAATTAATTGTATGATGCAGTTGGCATGGCAACCAAAAGAGACAAAAAACTATTATGCGTTATTTTACCTTAGGGGCGAAATAAGAATTAAAACATGATACTATTGACTTATTTTAAAAATTATTTTATGTCTATTTAGCATATATTATTTATTAATATTGAATATATTATACATAATATATGAATATTACTGTATAGAGTTGAATAATTCATACTGGACTAATTGGTACATTGGGTATATTTATTTTCCTATTTCTATGTTTACCTCAAATAATCACATCTATTCCACATACTCATCGATTCTTGAGCATTCAAAGTCTCTTTCAGGGACTTGACACTGTTGTCCCTCATCATGGAACAATCATTTCTTACTCAGATATTCATATGACTTGCCTCAATTTTTTTAAATTCCATTTTTCATTTTATTTTCCAAAATATTTATTATATTCCAAAATATATGTAATATTTTGGTGAAATGCATGTTTCTACCTTTTGACTAACTTGTAGTTTGATTATTTTTCATGTTATTTATAGAAGTGCTTTATTTTTGGTGCATTTGTGTTTTAAATATCAACTCTCGGTTTGGGACCTGTCTTTTCTCTTTACTATGTGTATCTTTTGATCAGCCAGAACTTCTAAATGTTAATGTAGCCAAGCTCATCAATCTTATTTTTATTTAGCACTCTGATTTAAAAAATATTTTATATTTTAAGGTCTCAGTATATTCTTCTGTATTGTCTTTTGAAGTTTCACAAATTGCCCATAACATTTGAGTGTTTTATCTACCAGGAAATAATTTTTTAAAAAATTTTTAAAAATTTAATTTTTTATTGATGCATAGTAGATGTACACATTTTCAGGGTACATGTGATAATTTGATACATCCATACAATCAAATCAGGGTAATTGAGATATTCATTAACTTAAATGTTTATCTTTTTATGCTAGGAACATTCAAATTATTGTCTTCTAACAATTTTGAAATGTACATTGATTAATCTTAACCATAGTCACCCTACTGATCTATCAAACACCAGGGTTTATTTTTTCCCTCTAACCGTATATTTGTTTTAATTGTGTGAAGTACTTGTTCATTTTTCCCCTAACGATAGACAATCGTCACTATATTGAAAACCCCATCTTCCCTCAGTGACATTATACCATTTCCATCATATACCAAGCATCCATGTCTAAGTGTGTCTAGTTCTGTATTGTGTAGTGTGACCCACGTTTTAATTATCTGTCACTGTACCATTACCACACAGTCTTATTCACTGTAGCTATGCAGTGGGTTTTGACACCTGGTAAAGAAGTTTTCCTCTACTCCACTGACCTTTACATTTTTATATTAATGTTAAATAAAGATTTTTATAATAAAAATCATGTGATTTTGAATGAGATTTCATTTAAACTATGTAACTATTTCATATGAATAAAAAATTTTGACATATCAAAATTTTCAATGTAGGATGTTAAATATTTCTTCCTTTATTTAGATACTGTTTATATCCTTCAATAATTGTTAATGTATTCTTAGTATTTATCCCTATGTGCTCTGCTCTATTGTTTTTTGTAATATTTTAATTGATGCATATTTCTAACTTTTAATTTATTAAAAAGTTTCCCTTTTAATTCTTATTTTGCTGCATTTTTGTTTTTCTTTGTATATTTTTAAATCATGACTACATATTAAATTTCATCTAATGCTTACCTATCTAGAGCATTTTTAATTTTATTTTTAATGTTCAATTTATCTTTTAATATTATTAATTTTGTGGTTAAATTTTTCTAATATTGTACTATCTGTATTCTTGAAATGAATGCAATTTGGTAATTATCTTTGCAGACACTATTTGCTAAATGTGGTAGTCAGTGCTACCTACTAATATTGTGTTTTCTCTTCTTCCTCTTCTAACTTTAATTGTGTCTAGCCAATGTATTGTAAGTGGAAGACCTGTGTGTCATTTCTGAACTACAATATTTAATTACAAGTCTGAACTGTCCAGAATGATCTTTCTCCTTCCAAAGTGATCTTGAAAGCACATGTTGAGATGGAGCTTGTGAGCTCCTAATTCATTGGAAGACTCTTTGAAAAGAGTTCATTTGACAACCAGCAAATGGGAATAAGGAAATACAAACATTGTTTTTATTCTGTTAAGCATTTGCTATTTGGAAAGTTCTTATACCACAGCATTACCTGGCCTATTCTGACTGATACAATTAGAGTCAATATTCATAAATGAGACTCACCCATAATTTTGATTTCTCAAACAGTCCTTGTCTAGTATCAGACAAGTTAGCATTGTTTTTGAAGAATAATATATATTTTTTTCAAATTTCTGGATGCATTTTATGACATTGAAATAATGTACTTTTAGGTCTGCTAGAATTCATGTACAAAGTTTTTGTGTGTGGGGGAGATTTTAACAAAAGTTTGTGTTGAAGTCTTTTTATAAGCTCTTTGATGAGTTAATGCTAGTATCTCATATAAAAAAGGGAAGCAGAGAAGTGATTTGAGATTAGAGATAAAAATACTAGAGAATTTGATCATACTGAGAAATGGCAGAGTTCCTTGGGCTGGAGAAAGAGAGAGAGGGTTTTTTGTTGTTGTTGTTATTCTCTGACCTCACCTTAGGAAATTTACAAGACCTCACATGAAATAATTGGCATCAATGGAGCCTCCCAGTTTTTTTTTTTTTTTTTTTTGAGGTAGATACTATTTATTATTTCTCATTTTACAGGTGAGAAATCTGAGACTCGAAGATGAAAAATAACTTGCTTAAGGTTACATAGGTAGGAAGTGGCAGCACAAGACTTCGAACTGTGTCTGACCACACTATTATACAATTTGTCTTATTAATGTCAACCCATTCTTAAATCCTGCAGTACACACAAAACATCAAGTTTTCTCTCTCTCTGGCATTTACCATCTTTCTTGAATTTTGGATCTAATGTCATCAACAACAAAAAACACACAAGCAAGGAGGAGTTACTCAATTACAAATCCAAAATTCTGGATGCAATACAAAAGTTAATTTAGTCACTGATACATAACTCAAACACAAATTACTTACTTTATTTCTTTAACAGTGAAATAGTAATAACACAATAATTTAGTAGTAACAAAGATATCAACAGAGCAAAAACCAAAGCTAATTAAGAGCATTGCTTCAGCTCAAATTAGTTATCTTCTTTAAACAGGAAAAAACTACCATTAGTCTAGTGGTTCTCAAACTTGTCTGCACATCACAGGAATGAAGAAAAAGAGGATTGGTGCTTAAAAAAATAGTTCTATCAAGGCCCACCTCAGAACAATTAAATGAGAATTTCTCAAGAGTGGGTCCCAGGCAAAGAACAAGAAAATCAGATATATAAGATTTGAAGTGATCATGCTGGCTGGTGCCTTGTGTATTCCAGTGATAATCAGGTGTGTCCATGACTAAGGATCAGAGGCATTTCCTGAAGTAAATAGTTTTGATGCTCTATAGGATTGTAGAAACTTGACACAATTTGGAAAATAATTCTGATTATAATAGAAACATAATTTCCCACAATTTTGGGGGTTAAGTGTCAGATACAAATTAAGATTGATTTAAATAAATTAGTAAATGTGATATTTGTACATATGATGATGTATAATTGCTGTACTTAAATTTAGATTTTTATTTTAACAGAAATAATATTGTAAAATACCTAGGGATTGCTTGTCAACTTTGTTCTTGAACTCTTAGCAGAAAGGCAGATGTATATCAGGCTTCAGTTAGCTTGTAGAACATTTTGATATCAGTAAGGAAATACAAAATTTAAGACTTAAAATTTCCCTGAATATTCAGAAGTAGAAGGCCTGAGTTCTCCAGGGGAAATCTCTAGCCCCTTTCACCACTTACAAACTAAAGCGAAGCACCAACTCATAAGCTGTGGCATTTGGCTTCCCCAGAGCAGTTCAGAAGGCCAGATGAGAGAGGCTGTACAGAAAGTTAACTCCCATTAAGAGAAACTTTGATCAAATGGAGGCAGGACATGAGAAGGATCTGGCAGATAAATTCCCTCTTAGAATTACCCCTGGAGGAACTGTTCGGAGATGCAGGCGTTTCATACAACTTCTCTGAAAATATCCAGCAAGAATGAAAAATCAGATGTTCTTGTTATAAAGCATATAAGTGAAATGGAAATGGAAGTGGAGTGATTAAGTCAATTCTAATTCTCATGACAATTTAGGCAGTTCCCTCTATTTTCTATTTCCTTACACCCGTATGATCGGCTTTCTCTTGTGGCTCTCATCTTACAAACACCTCTTGGCAGTGTGCAATTACATTTTTGGCTTGTTTTAAAATAATCAGCATTGCTATATTAGTATTTTTATAAGGAAAGGCTTATCTCTTTAATAAAATGTATTTCATACAAACTATATAAAAAAACTCAGTTTCCTTAACCCTTCTCATTTAGTTCCTTAAATTATTTAATTTCTTTAGGAATTGGCAAAGAAAGAATACGTATAGGGTTCTATTTAGTAGAAACTTTTTTTCATTGAAGTTCATTTGTTTTGTGAAGTTAACGCTTCTGTAGCGTTAACTTCACAAAACTGTGAAGTTAATGTGTCTGTATGTGAGAATAAGTATGGTGACTCCATTTATGGACAGATGTAAATTATTCTCTTTGTTTTTGGAAATGTTTTACAAAATTAATGTACACTTAGATCTATTAATAAATTGGCAATTAATGTTCCATGGCATTTTGTTGTCCATTTTCAATATGACCTTGCAATATTTGAGATTTGTTTCCTACTGAATTTAGTTTATTATTAATGTAGACCTTCTTATATGAGGTCTCTCTCTTCTTATATGTGATACATCCCTAATTACCATCACTAAAATCGACCTTGTCAGCAAATTACTCTAAAAAACAAAATGTTTACTAATATTAATCCACTGTTCAAAAAGCTTTGATCATATCATAACAGGGAAAACTTTCTATAAGTCAAAGTTTACTCATAGTGTCTAAGAGCCCCTAACATCAGGTTCCAACTAATGTTCCAACACTTATTCGATCAAACTCTATTAGACAAACCCTCTGGTCATACTGCTTTTTCAAAAACAGACATTTCAGATGAAAATGTGTGACACTTTTAAATACAGTAAACTGGGCTGGGTGTAGTGGCTCGCGCCTGTAATCCTAGCATTCTGGGAGGCTGAGGCGGGAGGATCGCTTGAGGTCAGGAGTTTGAGATCAACCTGAGCAAGAGTGAGACCCCGTCTCTACTACCAATAGAAAAACTTAGCCAGGCAACTAAAAATAGAAACAAAAAATTAGCCAGGTGTGGTGGAATGGGCCTGTAGTCCCTGCTCCTCCGGAGGCTGAGGCAGAAGTATCCCTTGAACCCAGGAGTTTGAGGTTGCTGTGAGCTAGGCTGACATCAGGGAGCTCACTCTAGCCTGGGCAACAGAGTGAGACTCTGTCTAAATAAATAAATGAATGAATAAATAAATAAACTAAATAAAGAAAAAGAAATTATCTTTTTGGTTTTTTAATTATTTATTTTATTTTATTTTTTCATCTTTTCCATAATATATCTTATTCTTTAAGATTTTACTGAATCCCAAAGTACTCTGCTGTTTTAATTTTCCTTTTTAATTCTACCTACGCCAATTTTTTTCATTGTTGTTGGGTTTTATTTTAAATGTATATAAAGCAACATTCAATTTTTGTAGGGTTCAGTTCTTTGGGTTTTAGCAAATGCTTAAAATCATGTGTCCATCACCACAGCCATGATACAGAAAATTCACATCATCTCACAAATTCCCTTGTGTTTCTCTTTTGTAATTTATCCTTCCCTGCACCATCCACCCTTGGCAAGAGCTAATCTGTTTTCCATCCCTATAGCTTTTTCTTTATGAGAATGTCACATAAACGGAACCTTACATATATAGCCTTTTAAGTCAAGCTTCTTTCATATAATGCAGTTGATATTCATGCATGTTGTTGCATGCACCAGGAGGTTGCTCCTTTTTGTTGCTAAGCAAGATTCCATTGCATGGAGGCACCACACTGTCTACGCATTCTTCAGTTGAGAGACAGTTTCTGGTTTTTAGAGATTATGAGTAAAACTACTACAAACATTTCTGTACATGTTTTTGTGTGAGCATACATTTTCATTTCACTTTGATAAATATCTAGGTTGGGAATTGCTGAGTCAAAAGTCAAGTGTATTTTTAACACTATAAAAAATTGCCAAAATGTTTTCCAAAGTGGATGTAGCATTATTATTCTATATTCCCACCAGCAATGAATACGTGTTCCAATTGCTCTACCTCTTGAAAGCGTCGGGGATTTTTGTTGTTGTTGCTGTTGTTTTTTGGGAGATGTCCATTTTATTAGGCATGGAGTAGTAACTCATTGTGGATTTAATTTCTCTTATCATTAATCATGCTGAACAGCTTTTCATGTGCTTATTTGCCACTTTTAAATTTTGTCTAGTGAAATATTTGTTCAAGTATTTTGCCTATTTCCTAATTCAATTATTTACTTTCTTAGCATTGGGTTTTGAAAGTTCTTTGTATATGCCTCATTAAAGTTCTTTATCAGGTGTAAGTATTGCAATTATTTTCTCCTAATCTGTGGCTTGCCTTTTAGATCTCTTAACATTTCTTTTGGAGAGAAGTCCAATTAATTTTGGTGAAGTCTAATATATATATATATATTTAAGTTATTTTATGCTTTTGGTGTCATGTTTAAGAAACTTTTGCTTAACTTAGGGTCACAGAGATTTTCTCCTATAATTTTTTTCTGGAAGTACTGTGGTGTTAAGTTTCATATCCAAGTGTGGGTCTTTTGTAATTTTTAAAATTTTTAAAAATCTTTTCTATTTTTAATTATTATAGGTATATAATGGCATAATGATATAATTATTATAGTTATATAATAAATATTTATACCTTATACATTTATAGGGTATATGTGATGCTTTGATACAGACATACAATGTCAATTAATTAAATTAGGGTAATTGAGGTTTCCGTCATATCAGACATTTATTATTTCTTTGTATTAGGAACATTCTAATTTTACTCTTTTAGTTATTTTAAAGTATACACTAACTTATTGTTGATTATAGTCACTTTGTTGTGCTAGCAAATATTGTTCATTCTATATAACTATCTAACTACTTTTCTGCCCCCATAACCATCCCTAATTTATCCCCCTCTCCACATTATCCTTTACATCCTCTAATAGCAATCATTCTACTGTCTTTCTCCATGAAATCAATTATTTTTAATATTTAGCTCTCACATATGAGTGAGAACATGTGACATTTGTCTATCTGTGCTTGGCTTATTTCACTTAACGTTAAGTTCTCCAGTTCCATTCATGTTGTTGCAAATGGCAGGATTTCATTCTTTTGTGGCTATATAATATTCCATTGTGTATATGTGCTGCAATTTTCTTCATCCATTCATCCAGTGATGGACACTTAGGTTGATTCTAAATACTGGCTATTGTGAACAATACTGTAATAAACATGGAAGTGCAGATAGCTTTTCAATAAACTTAATCCCCTGCTTTTGGATATATATCTAGCAATGGGATTGCTGAGTCATATGGTATTTCTATTTTTACTTTTTTGAGGAACCTCTATACTGTTTTCCATATTGGTTGCACTGATTTACATTCCCACCAACAGTATCTGAGTGTTCCCCTTTCTTCTCATCCTTGCTAGCATTTGTTATTGCCTGTCCTTTTTATAAAAGCCATTTTAATGGCAGTGAGATGATAGCTCATTGTACTTTTGATTTGCATTTCTCTGATGATTAATGAAGTTGAGCATTTTTTTATATACCCCTTGGCCATTTATATGTCTTCTTTTGAGAAATATCTATTCATAACATTTGCCAATTTTTAAATCATTTTATTTGATTTTTTTCCTATTGAGTTGTTGAAGCTCCTTATGTATACTAGTTATTAATCCCTTGCCAGATGGGTAGTTTGCAGATACTTTCTCCCATTCTTTGGGCTGTCTATTCACTTTGTTGTACAGAAGCTTTTTAGCTTGATGTTATTCTATTTGTCCATTTTTGCTTTGGTTGCCTGTGCTTTGGTGGTATTACTCAAGAAGTTCTTGCCCAGACCAACGTCCTGAAGTCTTTCTCCAATGTTTTCTTTTAGTAGTTTCATAGTTTCAGGTCTTAGACTTAAGTCTTTAATCCATTTTGACTTTTTCTATGTAGCAAGAGATAAGGATCAAGTTTCTTTCTTCTGAATATGTATAACCAGTTTTCCAAGCCCCATTTATTGAAGAGACTGTCCACACTGTATATTCTTGGTAACTTTATCAAAGATGTTTACTATAGATGTGAGGATTTGTTTCTGGGTTCTCTATTCTGTTCCATTAGTCTATGTGGTTATTTTTTTTTCTTTTTGGTTTCCATTTGCATGGAATATCTTTTTTCATCCCTTTATTTTCAGTCTATATGTGTCTTTATAAAAGAAATGGGTTTCTTGTAGGCAACATATAGTTGGTTCTTGCATTTTAGTCCATTCAGTCTTTCTATGTGTTTTGATTAGAGAGTTTAGTCCATTCACACGCCATTCTGTTATTTATAGGTAAGGACTTACTACTGCCATGTTGTTATTCGATTTCTTTTCTTTTTTTTTTTTTATTTTAGCATATTATGGGGGTACAAATGTTTAGATTACATATATTGCCCTTGCCCCTCCCCCCCAGTCAGAGCTTCAAGCGTGTCCATCCCCCAGACGGCGTTCATCGCACTCATTATGTATGTATACACCCATCCCCTCTTCCCCCTTCCCATCTGCCCAACACCTGATGAATGTTATTCCCATATGTGCACTTACGTGTTGATCAGTTAAAACCAATTTAATGGTGAGTACCTGTTATTTGATTTCTGATTGTTTTGTGGTCCTTGCTTTCTTTCTTACTTACTTCCTATCTTCCTTTGTTAAGAAAGATTTTCTCCGGTAGTGTGTGCTTATTTCTTTTTTTATTTTTTGTGTATCTGTGGTAGGTTTCTTGATTTGAAATTGCCATGGCTTGCAAAAATAATGTATAACAATTATTTTAAGCATAAGATAATTCTGCTTACAAATAAACAAGCAAAGAGAAATCTAACAGAAATTCTACACTTTAACTCCATCCTCTTGCCTCCACTTTTTAAACTTTTTGTTGTTTCAGTCTGTATCTTTTTATTCTATTTCTCAAAAAATTGTTTTACTCATCTTTGATAGTTTTGTCTTTTAGTCTTCCTACTCAAGATATAAATGGTTTATACACTGTAATTATAGCAATAGAATATCCTGTATTTGTGTACTTACTGTTATCAGTGAGTTGTATACCTTCAGATGATTTCTTATTATTCATTAATGTCATTTTCCTTTATATTAAAGAACTCCTTTTAGCATTTCTTGTATCTGGTATTGAAATCCCTGAGCTTTTGTTTTTCTGGGAAAGTCTTTATTTCTCCTTCATGATTGAAGGATATTTTTTTTGCAGGAGATAATATGCCAAGGTTAAGATTTTTTCCTTCAGCACTTTGAGTATATCATGACACTCTCTCTAGACCTGTAAGATTTCCACTGACAAGTGTGCTGCCAGAAGTATAGATCTCCTTCATATGCTTTTTTTTTTCCCCTTGTTTTCTTTAGGACCTTTTCTTTATCTGTGACTTTTTGGGGTTTCATTATTAAATCCCTTGCAGTAGTATTGTTCAGGTTAAATATGCTTATTATGTGAACTTCTACCTGAATATTGATATCTTTTTCTAGGATTGGAAAGTTCCCTGGTTTTGTTTGGATTCCCATTGCTTTTATTTATTTATTTATTTTTCAGCATATTGTGGGGGTACAAATATTTAGGTTACGTGTGTTTCCTCCCCCCTTTCTCCCCAGAGTCAGAGCTTCAAGTGTGTCCAGCCCCCAGATGGTGCGTATTGTGGTCATTATGTATGTATATACCCATCTCCTCATCCCCCCTCCCATCTGCCCGATGCCCAATAAATGTTATTTCTATGTGTACACTTAGGTGTTGATCAGTGAAAACAATTTGTTGATGAATACATGTGGTGCTTATTTTATTGTTATTTTTTTTTTGAATAAACTTTCTACACCAATCTCTCTCTCTACCTCCTCTTTAAGGCCAATAACACATTTTCTATTTGGAGACTATTTTCTAGATCTTGTAAGCACATGCATGGTCCATTCTTTTTATATTCTTTTTTTATTTTTTCTCTTCTAATCGTGTGTTTTCAAATAGCCTGTCATCAAGCTCACTAATTATTTCTTCAACTTAATAAGTTCTGCAGTTGAGACTCTGATGCTTTTTTCAGCTTGTCAGTTTAGTTTTTTCAGCTTCAAATTTCTGCTTGATTTTTTTTATTTCAATTTTTTTGTTAAATTTCTCTGATAGGCCTCTGAATTTCTTCTCCGTGTTGTCTTAAAATTCAATGAATTTCTTTCAGACAGCTATTTTGAATTACTTGTCTGAAAGGTTATATGTCTCTATGCCTCTGGAATTTGTCACTTGTACCTTATTTCGTTTCGTTGTGAGGTCATATTTTCCTAGACATTCTTGATGCTTGTGGATATTCTTCAATGTTTAGGCATTGAACAGTTAAATATTTATTTTAATATTCACAGTCTAATTTTGTTTAAACCTGCCCTTCTTAAGGAGGCTTTCCACATATTCAAAGGGAGTTGAATGTTGTGATCTCAATTTTTGATCACTACAGCCAAATCAGCACTGGGGGTACCCAAAGCCCAATAATGCTGTGCCTCTTGCAGACTCTGTGTGGTACTGCCTTGGTGGACTTGAGTAAGATATAGGAGAATTCCCTGGATTAACAGGCAAAGTCTCTCAGTCTCTTCCCTCTCTCTCTGCTGGGCTGCTAGACTTGGGGAAAGAGTGATGTGGGTACCCCTTTATGACCACCACAGCTGGGATTGTACCAGGTCACACTTAAAACCAACCTAGTCACCCAAAGCTTGTGCTGACTGCTGCCTGGCAACATCTAATGTTTATTCAGAGCTCAGGGGCTCTTTAATCAGCAGGTGGTAAATTCTTCCAGGACTGGGTCCTTCTTTTCAGTGCAGCATGTTTCCTTCTGGCCCCTGGTGGGTAATAGAAATGCCATCCAGGAACTAAGTCTTGGAATAAGGAGCCTCAGGAGTCCTCTTGGTACTTCATTTTATTGTGGCTGAGCTGGTACCAAAGTTACAAAATGAAGTCCTCTGAACTCCTCCCTTTTTTTTTTTTTTTACCAAGTGGAAGAAGATTCTTCCTGAACCATACTGCCTATAGTTGGGGGATGGGTGACAAGCGTTGGCTTGGCCACTGCTGCCAGTGTCTCACTGGTTCCTGTGCACTCAAAATCCACTGGTTCCGAGCCAGCACAGCCACAGAATTTGCCCAATGGCTGCACCCTTTGTAGCCTGACAGCCTTAAGAATTTATTCTAGGCCCCAGGCTGCTTTTTGGCAGCCAGTGATGGGGCTAGCTGTTTATGAAACAGAGGATTTTCTTCTTGCCAGAATGGTCTAAATACTCCTCTATGGGCACCAGCAGAATTCTGCCCTGTGCTGTGTTCCCCTGTGACAGGGAGGCCCTGAGTTCCAATGCAAATTCCCACAATCACTTCACCCTTCCTTCCCCAGGCACACAGCTTCTTTCTCCACTCAGTGTGCCGGGGCAGCTTTGCTGGGGGATGTGGGAGGGTGGCATAGACAATGCAAGGCTGTCTTTTCTGCACTCTTCTGTGCTTCTTTCTTTGATATAATGTTAAAACCAGGTACTTTGATCACTTACCTGATCTTTGGTTCTTCTGAAGGTGCTTCTTTTTATGGATAGTTGTTGAATTTGGTATTGTGTAGCAACAATTGATGTAGATTTCTATTTGTCCATCTTGCTCTGCTTTCTCTCCCAAAATATTTTTAAACAATTTTAAGTGAAAGGAATCTTCAATGTATTGTTCATAGTTATAAGTAACTTAAGTAAATTATGTCACCGCCATCCAACAGAGTCAATGGAAATGAGATTGTGCAAGAATGTTAAATGACTAGAAAAAGAGAGACAAAATAAATTAATAGTAAAAAGGAGCAGGTTACCAGTTAGTATGTACTATTTAATTCTATATTTACCTGAAAAATATTCATGAAGTTAGTTGTCTATAAGGAATTTATATTTTTTATGTAATGGGAAAAATGTTAATGGAATTCTCCTTAAGAAAGAATAACTTTTATAAGAAGTCCTATTATGAGAGAAACATTATAATTATTATGAGTTTTGGTGGGAGAGAGAAGAGATACTTGTGTCACATGCCTTTTTCTAACACACTAATTCATTAATCCACTTTGTGCCTACTACTGAAGGAAATAGAGAGGTTATGGCGATAGACCATGTAGACTTAGGTACTCTGTGTTAGTAGAAACAGAGCAATAAACTCTTAACTTTTTTTTCTTAAAGTTTACTTTAATTTTCCACGCATTTTAATAATGCTTATTCCTAGCAGTAACATAAGAGAATAATTTAATGAGAAAATTCAAGCCATAAAATAAAAAAATATTATATATCTTTACATTAAATAGAAATGAATGAAAATGTCAGCTATTCTTCCCTCACCTTCCATACTGGACTCAAGCGAATAAAGTTAGTTGAAGACTAAATAGTCAGAAATATTCCCAACTATATCAATTTCTTTGCAAAACATATAAGGTTATTTTTCATGATATGGGATAAGAACTAGAAATACAATAAGTTCTTTGAGAAAATAATGAAGATTTTTGTGTTTACGGTTCATATCTCAGGAATATAAGCTTCTCAATTATGTTTGCCTACTACCAATGATATTAGCATATTTCCTAGACAGATAACTTATCAGTAAAAGTATTTGATTTCTTTATTATCTGCCCCAGATATGGGGATCAAATCCACACTCAATAATGCTCAGTGTGAGCTCTGACTCTTTATTATAATTGGAAAATACATGGCCTACTTGCCAAAAACTAAGGAGCCTCTAAGTGATGTAATTTAATGAGTGTTTAATCCTAGGTTTTACTAGTGAGGAGCATCAAATCCCTTCATTAGTACAAATTTATTTTGAGCTGAAGTCTTAGTTTTCATATTTGTATATTCTCAGTTCTTGCATAGTACTTGTCAGTTGCACTCAGCCTATACCTATTTGTTGATTAACTTCTCCTTAAGTGTTTTTAATGCACATATGAATTTCCACTAGATTTAATCATTATTGGCTAGATGAGTAAGACTTGAGCACTAATATACCCTCCTTAGCCATAGGTGCTGGGAAAAAGGGTAGCTAATTGTTCATGAAAGTTAGAAGAGGGAGAGATACACACTCAGGAAATTTCTAGGAGGTTGTATGTTGGGGGATGGGGAGTGAGGTTAAATCAAAGCAGAAAGGACTAAACACAAAATGAGTACTCTTGATGCAGCAGGAGAACACTGGGTCCCTGTATTGAAGATGACGAGTAAAAGAGGGAAAAATAAAATTAGAATTGTGTCATGGACTGAATCATAACTGTCTGCCCAAAATTCATGTGTTGAATCCTGAAGTCCCAATGTGACTGTATTTGGAGATAGAGTTTTAATAGAAGTCATAGAGACTAAATGAAGTCAGAAGGGTAGGATCCTGTCCTTATAAAACACCAGAAAGTGTGTGTCTCTCTCTCTGTTATGTGAGGACACAGGAAGAAGGCAAGAAGTGGTCTTTCACCAGAATCCAACCATTCTGGTACCCTGATCTCTGATTTCCAGCCCCCAAAACTGTGAGAAAATAAATTTCTGTTGTTTAAGTCACCCAGTTGTGGTATTTTGTTATGGTAGCCTGAGCTAAGACAAAGTGTGAAACAAAGAAAAAAGGATTTCAAATTAAACGTAGCAAATTAAATACATATATTTACCTCAAATTCCTTTCAATAAAATGGATGCATTCACAAAGAAAAAAAATAAGAACCATTAAAATTGACTGTAGAAAGCACAAATGCTGGCTACATCAAAGTTTATACTCTAGAGGAATAATAAAAGAAAATGCCAAGACATTGAGAGAGCTGTGAGAAACTGTAAGGAGGTTGTGCTGAACAGGTGTGTATGTGTTGGGGAAGAGGTATTTGAGTGAGACAGACAGCAGAAAACATCCCTGCCTATTGTGATAGAATAAAAAGAATAGGAAAGAACTTGTTAAATTTTTGCTTCTGTTTCCACCCTCCCTCTCCACGTGGAACCAACACCACCAGTCTCCATAACAGCAGTGACACAAATTTCTGGTTCAGGTTTTCTCTAGAGTAAAATCACAGCAATCACAGCATCACAAAAGCTATTGGTGGATGAGGACCTGAGGAAAGCAAGTGCTGGAGATCTAACATGCCTTGGACAGGCATTTCCTCACCTCTTCTGTATACTCCTCCAAGCCTGGAGAACAGGAGTGAGGAGTTCCTCCTTCACATCTGCATCTCTTTGCTTAGCTAGAGATGGCCTCCTGAGCTGAGGAGCTACTAAAACAGGATTAACTATGGTTTTCTGGTATTGGTCCTTTCTATACTTTAGCTAATTCATCCCAAATTGCATGACTCAGAGTTCAATTAGGAAAGAATACAGCATGTTAGGGCACCAGGCGATTATTATAGGATAGATACCTTGACCTATTAAGAGAGGAGCTAGGGAAATTAAGCTCTGCAAGGAGGCACTTGAGAATTAATGAGTTCCTGACCAGGCCACTCTGAGCAGCAAAACACTGAAGTGGGACTACAAAAGGCAAGAAGTTAGTACCCAAGTATATGGGAGCTGTTGTCTCTGAGGTTCCTCAGCCAAGTGTCCAGTGACCGTACTAGAGCTGTTGTTGCTTGATAAGACCAGAATTTTGAAAGAAGCTCTGAGCACAGTGCTAATAAGATCTGGGGAGAACAAGGCCAAGCAGCAACCCTTGGTTACCTCATATCTGTCTCTCACTGCATCTCACCAAAATGACCTCTAGAGAGTAATGGTTGCTGCTTCACTTCTGTAGATTCCTGTTTGACTAACTCTAACTTTGAACCAGACAGAACAGGGGATTCTGGGTAATTTAGGTTTGATGAACAAACTGACAAAGAGCAAACCACCGTGCCACCTTTTGAACTCGTTGGAACTGATACCACTGAAGGCCTGGTTTTGTCTTGTTGTGTTTCCTGACTGAGTGGTAGATAACAAGTAGGAGGAAAATCTCGTAAGTCAAAATAGCTAAGCATTTGAGTATCACAACTATTTCAAATTAGAGACAATAAACTGTATGATTTATTCTATCATAAATATAAATATTTGATTGGAGGGGCCAAGAATTTCAAAGTATGCCCAATAAACATGCAAAAAGGAATAAGAAAGATGCATGCAATATAAAATTAAAAAGAAAAGCATTAAAATGAGAAAATATGACACTGAAAAATATAGTTGAATCAAAAAACATTTGTTGGAATAAACTGTGGAGAGGATGCAGCTGAAAAATAAATCTGTATATTAGAAAAGAAATTGAAATGATGCATTGTTAAAGGGCATGCTTATTGTATCAGGGCTATAATGTGTTCTAATATAATGAGAACAACCTAAAGAAATGTGTTGGCTTTTATATTTCTTTTTTTATTGTACATATTTATGGGATATAGGGTGATATTTCCATACATGTATACAATGTATAATCATTAAATCAGCATAATTAGAATATTTGTCACCTCATATACCTGTTGGCCATTTGTATGTCTTCTTTTGAGAAATGTCTCTTGAGATCCTTAGTCCACTTTTTAATTGATTTTTTTTTTTTTTGGTGTTGAGTTGTTTGAGTTTCTCATTTATTCTGATTGTTAGTCCCTCGTTAGATGAATAGTTTGCAAATATTTTCTCCCACTCTACAGGTTGCTTCTTCATTCTGTTGGTTGTTTCCTTTGGTGATCAAAAGCTTTTTAGTCTCATTTGTCTATCTTTGGAATTTTTGCCTGTGATTTCGAAGTCAGACTTCATATTTAATTTGTATTTTACCATCACCAGTGCCCTTATAAATTATTAATATTAACAAATTTTGATTTCTGATTTGTTAGACTCAATAATCATTTACTTTATATCTTATAAACTTTTTATTTTTTTTATTTTAAAAATACACACATATATGCACATACATATGTAATATAAATAATGCACACATTTGTATACAAACATACATATTAACATATTCTTCTGTATTACTTTTAGCAACACTATGCAACTTTGGTAGCTTTATACATACGACTTCAAAGCCTTGAGATATTAAGTGAGAAAAGCAAATTACAAATAAATATATTTTGTACATACCAAATTTTGAAGAAAAAAGGTACATATGGGCATACTTAGCAGGTAAGTATTCCTATATATATTACATACACAAAAATATATCTTAAAGTAGAAACATTTTACTGTTATGTGTAATTACCCATGTGTAATGGGTTTGGGAGGGAAAACAAAACCTTTAAGAAAAATTTTTTTTTCACTTTAAATGCTTTCATATTGTTTGGATTATTTATAACTATATTTTTATAGTTTTCTGTGCAAACAACAATGCAGACCAAAAAAATATAAAGTTCTAGATTTAGAATCAGAAGATTGAGGTTCAAGTTTTAGCTCTGAGTCGTATAGAAACACCAGCTGTGTGATTTTAGATATGTTGGTGCTCTATTTGAATATTCATTGAAATTCTTCTCTTAAATTTTTTAGTGATGGTTAACATATATATGAAGCTGCTTACCCAGTGCTGTGCAAATAACAGGGTAGTACTCCAGAAAGGCTCACTTCTTAACAGAAAGTGAGAGGAGAAGAGGCAAGAGGAGGAATAATTATTTTTTCTTAGATATTTTTGAAAGCCCCTGTGGGAGTCAGTATCATTCCATAAAGCAGTTTTAAGTAAAAACAAATTAGTACAGTGCTAAAGCTATAGCTTTACTTGCCACCCACTATCAAATGTTACTTGCAGTTACCATTGTATGAGTCTTAGGAAGGGAAACTACAGATGGGCAGAATGATCAATTTTACATGGATCTCAGAAATGAGAAATACAGGTGGATCTAAAGCCGACCTGACTTCACCCACGATTTGTCTTACTTATGGGCAGAACTGAATATATCAGAGGTATTGCCAGACCACAGAGACTATTTCTTATTGTTCCCTCTCCGTTAGCAGCCTATTTGCAGGGAATTTCATCATCAATCCCATCCTTGGAAATGGTCCCTGTCAGTGGGAATTAGGAAAGTTAATTCAAATTAGCAAGCAAATCTCATCGATCAGTAGCTCTTAAAGAGACAGATCACAATCATAGCAGGAAGTCAGACCCCTGAGGGCATTAGGAGTTTTATACAAAAATATAGATGATGACTTTCCAACAGGGACACCCATTGTGCAAGGTGCAATGTGTGGCTCTCATTGTCAATTCAGAGATGACCCAGCCTGAGCTCTTATAATATGATCACATTTAGAGCACAGATATTCAAATTATGATGACTGATGAGCAAGAAAACCAATTTATTACTAGATCTCTCTTCACGCATGTTCTGAAGAAATCCTAAGAAATCCTGGGGATGTTTACATTTGCCCATGAAACAATTTGCCTTCCTATGCAAAAGAAAGCAGAAACTCAGATGTGACCACTTGGGACCAAATTTTATAAATGCTGCCTTCTGGAAATCCCACTGGTTAGGCCGTGTCCACAGCAGCCTTGGTACCATCAGTAACATGGAGGTCAGCTTTGAAGTTGAACCCAAGCAAAAAAATGCATCTGCAGGCAATAAATCCTGCAGTCTCCCCTTGCTTGGTGCTTTCAAGAACAGCAATGCAATTTGTGCCGATGCACGCAGCCCTGGGTGGCTTCTACTTCACCAAAGAGCTGATAAACCTTCAGTATTGAGTCCAGTCTGTGAAAACCCTGAGCAAGAGCATCAATACCATAAAGAGGCCAAGTTGCAGCAAATGCCTCTTAGAATTGATACACAGCCATTTTCCCAAAGGCAGAGCAACTGCGAGTGGGTTGGGGGCGAATAATGGAGGAAACGTGGACTGCATTCTATGCCTACAATCTATTGTCCTCCCAGACAGCAGTTAAGTTACAATGATTTCCTAACACTCAAAATGCAAAATGTCAGAAATAATTTTTCTCACTTCTTGCTGGTAGGTCTTGAAGTCAGATACATATTTTGAGGTGTACCTTCCCCAGATTAATTGCTTTTCTAGGCAACTGATTAGAAACATTGCCATTACTGCAACTGCAGACATCATTGCCAAAAAAGAAAAAAAAAGTGTGACAGACTTGCTGGTTCTCATGCTGACTGTGTATGGCCTGAGACAGCTCATCCTCACCACCAAACCTCTTCTAAAATGCCCTGTTCTTCAGAATATGAATTTCAAAAGGGAAGAAAGCACCTCTCTCTTTTAGCTTCAAGTTACTTTTTTGCCTCAGGATAAACTATCTCTCAGATTGATTCACAGTAAGAGTACACATTCATTTCAAAGAAAAACTCCACTCCCTACATTAGTGGTAGTTTTTCTTACAAAGGCTCAATAGATTATTGAAATAATGTCAGGAAATTTACCAAGGTGTTTTAAGAGCCAGACTCCTTTAGCCAGACTCCCCAGCCTGTATCTCACTTCATCATTTATTAGCTGTGTAACCTTGGGCAAAGTAATTACCTTCTCTGTGCCTTGGTATCTTAATACAAGAACAAAAGGGATGTCAATATTATATCACAGGGCTCTTGTAAAGATGAAATAAAATAATCTATTTAAGGTGCAAAGAATAGTACCTGGCCTATAGTAAACAAACTATGAATAGTTTGTTCCTCACTTTCGCATAGGTTTATCTCTCAAATCTGTTATATTTAATTATATCTATGGATACCTTTTAATAGTAGGCACCATAAGCCTATCATATCACAAGAGGTAACAAAAATTGAAGCAGAGAATAGATAGGTTATGCAGAAAAAAGACAGAGTTGTAGATAAAGACTTGAAACTTTACACCCAAGAAGACCTTTGCTTAAATCTAGCACTTTTGGATCATTAGAGGCATTTTTCCCCAAAACGCTACTTACGATTCTTCATCTTTTCAAAGACAGTGTTAAATTACAGCATTTTAAAACTAAAATTGTTGCACTGTAAACGTATTTATATTTTACGTTGTGTTTTGGTTTGTTTGTTGGGTGGTGGCTATTGTAGTCTTTCTGAGAAAAGTGACAGAGACAAAAAAACATGTGATAGCTCAAGTCTTGCCCTCTAAAGACCTCCAAAAATAACTCTCTGGCAGGGAATTTCAGAGACTTTTACCTTTTCCTTTGTATCAGACAACTGTTCCCAATTATTCTTTTGTGCTGTCATTTATAAACAGTGAATAGCTATGAAGGAAGAGCTTTTCAGCAAAGAAAAGCAGTGACATCCAACCCTTAGTTGCCACATTCAATTTTCTTACTCTCTTATTTGAGACAGTCATGAAAATGCCAGAATTTAAATTGTGAGACTTTGCGCTGATATTTCAATAGGCTTCCAGAAAATTTTATGGGTACTTCAATTCAACTCTTTTATTGAATAATAAAAGTTTTTTATCATCATTGTACAAAATGTAAAATGCAAAAGAGTGTATAGAAGAATTAAAAGTCATCTGAACTTCAATAACCAGATGCAACCACTTTAAAAATATTGTGTGTGCCTATGTGTCAGAGAGAGAACTGATTTGCACATTTCACATTATGTACAATACTTTTAGATAGATGCATAGATAGAATTATTTTATGTTATGTAAATAGAAAAAAAAGCAATTGGAATCATTCTAAAAGCCATGCTGGTATCATTTATTTGGTATTCATTAACATTATATCATGAGGACTTTCCCATGTGTATGGACATGCTTTGACCTCATGATTTTTAATGGTAGCAGAAATATTATTATATGAAGATACCATTTTTACTTAACCCAAACTATATAATATTATTTAATTTATACAACATTCCTCCATTGCTTAATATTAGATTGTTTCCATTAATCTTAATACTTTGAAGAAATATCTAGAATATAAAACACAGTTTGATTCTTGCTTATTTTTGTTGGTAAGAATACCAAATGGCCAAATTTCCCTTCAAAATGCTTCAGCTAATTTTTATTTCTACTAGAAATATAGTATTAATTACTAGGTTTAGGTTTAGCTAATTAGAAAGTGGAAAATGTTATATTATTCTCTCAACTTGCGTTCTTAAAGTTATTGATGAAACTGAACATATTTCCTGTTTTAGTCCTTTGCTCTCTTTTAAAAATTTGAATGTTACTATATTTTATATTTGGAAAAGTATTCATACATTTTAATAAAATATAGGCTCAAACTTTCATGACTTTTAATTTATCAACTTTAATATACCAGGTAAAACATTATTTGAATTATTTCTTTGTGTGTAGGGTATTCACCTATATATTTATAGTATTGTTTATTATTTTGTTTTATATGAAAATTATTATTTACCTTATTTTAAATCTCTGAAATCTATGGGTGTATATACTAAGCAAATATTCTAACTTAAACATTTTCCAGATATCCGCTATTTCCCATACCATTTTCTGACTCGTCCATCAGTGGGGCATATACCAAAGTCTGTTTCAAGGCTGTATATTCTGTTCTATTAAGGTTTTTGTTGATTTTTATGCAAACAAACTTTTCATATTATTCTCCTTTATAATATATTTTAAAATCTTGTAGGGAAATCCTATTTCATTTTTGAAAGTACCATTATTTTCAATAATTTAATGATAATAGTCACTACAGATCTGACAATTCCCTACTACCTCTAACACAATGCTTCCTAGTTCACTGGAGTTGAGAATTATTTAGCCAAGCTCCAATAAAAGTCCCCATGGAGAAGTGATACATATTTTGCTACATCTATAAATTAATTTGGGAGAATTTGAAATGGTTATGTCATTCAGTTATTCTTTTTGTCTCAATTTATTAAAATGTATTTTTCTTGCATTCAAACATACTGCACATTTATTGAGTGTCACCGTGAGCCAGATGCTACTCAAAGTTTTGGGAATATAAAAGTGACAAAACAAATTAAAATCTCTGATCTGATGTGGGTTATATTCTAAAGGGAACAGAAAGACAACAAAAAAGCAAACAACAAGCAAAAGTAAGACTTATATTAAGAGGGATATCCTACTAGGGGCCTGAAACTGGGGAAGGTGCTCGTCAGTTTACTGTCTGAAGGCAGGGCATCCCAGGCAAAGGGAACACTTTGAATTAATTTATTCCTCTCTCTCGCTTGTTTTTCTTTCTCTTTCTTTCTTTCTTTCTTTCTTTCTTTCTTTCTTTCTTTCTTTCTTTCTTTCTTTCTTTCTTTCTTTCTTTCTTTCTTTCTTTCTTTCTTTCTTTCCTTCTTTGTTAATGTAATATTTCTTCATGTTTTTCTTCTTTAGAGTAATTCCAGTCCTTTCCTGTACTATTTAGATCTGTACAACTTAATTATAAAGTTTAAATGTTTTTCTTGACTGACTTTTTTGTTTGTTTGTTTCAACCTATTAATAATTACCTTATTTGTTTGTTCATTTTTTCCTATGCAGACTTAGATGGGTCCTCTTACCATTTTTTGATGTTACAATGGTGTGAAAGCAATACACATTGAGTATGCTCCTTAACGTATGATGGTGTTATCTCTTAATAAACTCATCGTAAATTGAAAATACAAAAATTTGAAAACACACTTTTGCCATACAGTACTTTCAATTTTCGAAGGGTTTATAGGGGTATAACCTTCCTTGTGAGTTGAGAAGCATCTGTACTCATTATGATTCCTTCTCTCCAAGACTCTAACAAACCTTTAAAGTCCTTCTCAGTACAATGAACGCATTGTGAGATCTGTCAGTTTTATTTTGCTGTGTTCGGCTTTGTTTCATTCTATTTTCTTTGGTGTCATCTCTCTTGAGCCCTCTATCCTGCCCCGATATGGACTGATAAACCTTGAGGCCAACTTCATCACACTTTCCCTCAGATCTCCCTTCCCCTTCATCCTAGGGATTCCCTTTGTCTCTTTCCTGTACTGGTTCTTCTATATCCTTGATTTCATAACGCCTTCTTTGTTGGTTTATTTTATATGGAAGAAGGGCATCTTCCAACAGCTCATGGATGAACACGCTATGGGTCTACAGGCCAAATCTGGCCTACCATCTATTTTTATACAACACTCAAGCTAAGAATGATTTATACACTTTTAAATGGTTGGGGAAAATAAACATTTTGTGACATATGAACATTATCTAAAATTAAAACTTCAGTGTTCACAATTAAAACATAATTGGAACTCAACTACAACCATTCATTTATATAATGTTTGTACCTGCTTTCACAAAACAAGGGCAAAATTGAGTGGTTCCACAAAGTCTAAAAGATTTATTAACTGCAGCTTTACAGAAAAAGTTTGTTCACCACTGCAATAATATAATAAGAGTGGGGCATGTGATGGAATCATTTTAAAATTTTTGCATTTGAAAATGTATTTATTCTACCCTCATATCTAATATATACTTTAAATAATTATAAATTTCTAGGTAGTATATCACATTTCCTCAAATTTTATACTTATTACCCAATATCTTCAGTGTTCAGGGCTAAACGTTGAGATGTCTAATAGCATTTTATCATCTCTCCTTGTTAGTTTTCTTCTCTGTAAGTTGTCATGTTTCTCAAATGTTCTGAAATTTCTGAAATGATAAGTCTTACTGTGGATCTTTTTAATTTATTTTCCTGAGATCTCAGTGGTATTTTGTTTGATTCCTTATTTTTTAAAATCTGGTACTATGTCTCCTTTAATTCTAGAAAGCTTCTAGGGAGCATTCCTTTGATAGTTTTCTCCTTCCATTTTCTCAGTTCACCCTTGCTACAACTCCTTTCATCCCCAAATTGGGCCTTCTGGGCTGATCTTTTTTTTTTCTTTTATCTTTTATTTTATGTTGTATCTTTTATCTCTTATTATTCATTTCTTTATGTTTTTGTTGTCTCTGGGATATTGTTTCAACTTTAATTGTCAGTCTTTCATTCCCTATTAAATATAAATAAATATCCTCTAGCTATAATACATTTAACCCTCCAGATATATAAATATATATGTGTATATATATTTATATACACATATACATAAACATACATACAACATAAATATATATACAATATGTGTATGATAGACATACAATGTGTATGCACATATATATTGTTTATATTACATATTAATATCAATGCTATTGATTTAATTAATACTTATTTGTTTACATTCTATTTGTTTTTCATGCTCTTACTCTCTTACCACCTTAAGCATACTAATTATATATATTTTGGATTTTTTGTCTACTTCTTGTATTTTTTGCCTTCTTTCTTTTTGTGTTGTGGCCTCTGTTTACAACATGGAATTTTTTTAACATACTGTTTTATTTAGTGTTGTTCATATTTTACTTAGTATTTTCTAAGTCTAATGTGTATCTATTACTGTGTAACAATTACCCAAAACATAGTGGCTAAATAGGACAAAAATATTAGTTAATTAATTAATTTATTCATTATCTCACTATTTATGTAGGTCTGAAATCCAGGAACAGCTTAGTCAGGTGCCCCTGAGTCAGGGCTTCTCAGGAGGTTGAAATGAATGTGTCACCTGGGTCTACAGTCATGGCAAGGCTCAACTGGAAGAGAGCTCACTTACAAGCTCTCTCATGGGGTTGTCAGTGAGATTCAGGAACTTCCTGTCTGTTGGCTAAAGATAGCAGTTCCTCACTACATGGACCTCTCCATAGTTTTGCTTATTTTCCCCAGAATGAAGGGGAAGAGAGAAAGAGAGAGAGAGAGAGAGAGAGAGAGAGAGAGAGAGAGAGAGAGAAACACACTGCTATTTTTTTGCAGCCTAATCTCAGAAGTGACATCCTATCTCTTCTGCTATATTCTGTCTCTTAGAAGTGAGTCACTAAATCCAGCCCATACTCAAGGGGGAGAGATTAAAAAGGGCATGAATCCCAGGAGATGGCAACAAATGAAGACCATCATAGACTCTGCCTACAGGAGAAAGTTTAAGCTATACTTTTCTTTGAGGTTACAATCTTTGCCAAGTTATGATATAATGAATGTGCTTCGCAGAAATAAATGTGGTAGTTTCCTTCTTTTCCTGCATTATAAAACATTTTGCTTATAAATTACTTTTTTCATGAAATGTCTGAAACTTGTCTGCCTCTGAAACATTTTAGTAGGTTATCTTTCGATTTTTTTTTCCCCAATCCTTCAATAATTGTTTGCCTAGTTAAAATTGTGTACTGCTTTTTGAGTCAGCATTGGAGCCCTAGAATATTACCTGCCTTATTCAGATTTCAAAATTTATTTACATTTCTTAACACATATTTTTTGTGTTATTATAATCAAACTTGCAAAAAATATTGCCCTCATTTCCAAGATAAGTAATTTAGCATGAATTATGTCCCTGCGCCATCCAAGGCTCATTTTCTTATCCTTTTGTGCATTTTAAATTATTTTTATATATTTCTAACTTTATAATATAAATTCATTTTTAAATTACACAGTATTTCAATGATGATATTGAGATTTTATTTTTGTAACCACACTTAAAATCTTTTTAACAATTTAAAGCACCTGACAAGTATCACCATTCTATGTGAGTGTTTTATAAAGCAGTTTCACAATTTTTGAGTTCTTAATATTAATTTATAGTATAGGGGACTAAAATGTCTATTAAGATATGTTTTTCAGGAAAGTAATCATGTGATATAGTTCTGACACTTTGTATTTCTCAGAATATCGATGTGTAGCCTTTAAAAATTAATAAAAACTTACATGAATGTAAAATTATGAAATCAAATTTTTTGACCTCAAAAAATTTTTGACCTTGTTTTTTTTTGTTTTATAGCAAGTGGTGTTTCAGAGACTATCTTAAGCTAAAATAATATGTAATCCATATGCATATATATATAAAATTATAACATATGTTATAATTAAATATACATATAAGTTTTGGTTGGGTGTAGAACTCTTTTTTCATGCTTATAATTAAACATATTTACGTGGTTGGCCTACAGTGAGAATCTATTGATTCATTATTTCATATTCACAGTACAGCTATTCAAATAGTAGACTTAGGTTACTTTTTCTATTCCCCAAATTTTTCTTTACTCAAATCTTATGGGTATCAATTATTTTCTTTAAAAGTTTCTGGAATTCTTAAAGTGAATTTCTATTCTCTGTCTTCCATGATTATTAACTTTTCTTTCATAATTTTAATCTTTTTTCCTCTTTTTTACTGTAGAACTTTCTCAAATTTGTACTTTACAATAATGCTATAATGATTCAATAGATGAACTTTATTTTTTGTTGCCTTCCTTAAATATTTTTATTTTTATTTTTTATTTTTGTGTTTAATAAACATTTATTGAATGAGTGAAGCTATATTGTTACTTGGGAAATATTTTTATTTTTAATTTGTGTTTTTATATTTCTTATAATCTATTTCTCAACAAATTCATATTCTGTGTTAATCTCTTATTTTCAGGAAATATTCCATTCCTGCTCTTAGTGAATAGATCTTTTAAGGATTCTGAACAATTGTTTTAAAACTTATAGGTCTTTATTATTCCATTTTCAGAGATATAGTCTTCATTTGAGTTTTTAGTATAGTATTGTGTTTCCTTCATTTTGTACCATTTTTATATGCCACATACTAAGTTTTGTTGTTAATCATTCTTGAAGGAAGAGAAATATATTCAGCCATGATCTTTGTGAACCCACAGGTATGGAGACTGCCCTTGTGGTATTTATTGTCCGTAGAGTTTCCCGTTGAATCCTCTTACATACCTATATCTAGATAGCTGATCTGTACATAATTCTCTTGGCAAAACTTGCAGCTTTTAGCAACCATTAATCTAGTTTAAGTCTCATATGCTTTAATCCTAGTGTTGTTCTGTGATCATTTGAAAAAATGATGAAGAAAAATATGCATTTCCCAGAAAATGAGTTTTCCCCTGTCAAAGCCTCCATTTCCATCAAAGCATCATTTTCCATGAAATCTATACCACCTTGTAATGTCTCAATGCCTGAGATACTGATCATATTGTAGGCCTCCTTCTGTGTCTCCAAGAAAATAGAATCCTATGTGAGTAATCTTTCACTTTGTCTATGTCTCATGAGAGATTTCAAACATGTGCAATTATATTAGCCAAAATATATCTCATGTTCTGTCAATGGGTTGTCAATCAGTCTTAGTATCCAATGTTGTTTTATACTTTCTATGTCTTCATTAACTCTTTAGCATGAAAAGACTAAGTCTGAAAGCTAAGACACTATTTTAAACTGAAATTCTAGGTTTAAATCTAAATATCTCTATCATATTTGATATATAATATAAATAATATACCATTTTTCATGCTATGCATTTGGCACCAATATTGATATTCTTCAAGGAGAGTAAAATCTATTTCAGTGAGACTCTGTCTCTGTTTCATAGATCCTCAACTAGATTATAATTTAAAGGATGATATTGTTTCTTCTTAGCATAACAATTTCACCAATTTTTATCTCACCAGGAATAGTAAAATGAATGCATCTAAATAGATAAATACAGTTTTGGGTTTTTTTTTCCACCATGACACATTATCACTTTGATTTCTCAACTCCCTATCTCAAGCCTGTAGAAATGTATACCATTTCTTTTGAAGGCCAAAGGTAATTGATTAAAAAAACATAAGTAATGCCAATTTAGGATTCTGTTTTTGTTGTTTTTATTTTTTCTGAGTCAAAATGATGCGCTGTAAAATGTAATTTTACAAAAAGATTATATAAATTTAGCCTCCAATCACTTAGCACACTGTAATTATTATTATAAGTACTATTTCAACTTGTCTATATTCACATTGGACAAAAAACATAACGCCAGCAAAGTAAAATGTATACTTGTAAAAATCATACAAGTATATTTTAAATCATACTCACATTCCCCAATTGTTTTAGTTTTCTATTAATATGCTTTAAAATAAAGTGCAATATAAAGAAATTATAAAACAACTTACATCAATGTCAAAATTAGTTACTTGATAATATAAACTTATTGATACAATATTCAGTTTTCCTGTCTTAAAATATACCTATGCTTTCAAGGTTCCTGCTAATAACTTTCTACAGTTGAGGAAATTGCCCTGATTTGCATTGACATTCAATGGCTTCCCCCAGGCAAATACCTGCAGACAATCATCTGTTGAAGACTGTCTATAGGCACAGAGGAGCCTGAGAACAGTAGCTCTGTAAAAACAATTATTCCCTTGACTGTCACAGAAAGGACATTAGATAACACAGAAGAATATTCGCTCTCATTACCTAATTCTTTTCGTTCCAAAGACTTTTACAAATTTATCATTGATTTTAAATATAATTTGGAAGACAAATTATTCAATACATTGCTAAACTCTAGGTTGAAACTCGTATTCATTGGTATATGTGACTTGCTCAGTTCTGGTAAACCAAACTCCATTTATTAAGCACTCAGCATACACTGAACACTTTTCTGAGTCCAATGGGTCTATGCTAAACAAATTTTTATGTGTAAGGTTTAAAAGGAATAACTTTGGAGTCAGAAAGAAAAATAACCTCTTGTCTCTGGATTTTGGCTCTATTATTTTTGTCAAGTAACATAACAACCTTCAGAATTAGATTCTTTACATATAAAGTGGGACATGTTTTCTAACTCTTTGAGTGGTTGTGATTGTCAGGTTTCAGTCTGAACTGTCAGTTCTTGGCACGCCCATGGCCGAAGAATGACCAGACAAGCCAAAGCTAGGCAAGCACAAAAATGAGGTTTATTGAGGAGAGAAAGATAGATTATAGGTCAAGAGCAAGATATAGGTTTCCAATGCATGATACACATGCCACCGATGATGACCAGACCCGTTGTCGCAGCAAAGAGAGAGCCAAAGGAAGGGCGCAAAAGAGGGCTTGGTTATGGTCTGCAACTTGTTTTGTAGTGCCCGGATAGGGACCTGGCTACTGGCTCAGACATCACCATGAAACCACTTTGATTGGACAGCTTGGAGCTGCATAACCTGAGTCTTACTTCACATGTGGGTTCTAGGTCATTTTCCATACTTTATGGTACCCATGCAGCTTGGCCCATGGGCTAGAGAGTCCTCTGCATTCTTTTGTAGCTGGTGCTCCAATTTTTAATTGTCAAATTCATAGGGTATTCCCTCCTCCCCCACGTATGGAGAATTAGGGTGAGTCAGGACCAAGATGGGAACAACAGCACCCACTTTCATCTCTAGGAGACCCAGAATCCTTCACTATCTATCTAAACATGATGATTAAATTTTATCACCTATCTTAAGGTCTCAGCCCAGTTGCTCTATAATCATTCTAGAGAAAGCATTGAATAAATGTAAACTGTTATTATTATTAAAGTATTATAAATCTCTTAGTATCAACTGTGAAGACACAGTTATGTGGCTGTTACTTTTCTTCCTACCTAAGAGGTTCTTAAATTATTTTAAAGGAAAAACCCAGAGAAGTGTATCTTAAAATATCCTCAATAGAGTTTAGAGTAGATTACAGATGTAGACTGAGATTAAGCAAGTATTGAATATGACTATATTCTTATATGATTCCTTCATACAGACAATATTTTCAATACTATTAAAACATTCATGACGAACTGTGTTTAAAAGTAGAATTAGTTGAATGAGACAGATAACTACTCAAATTTAAGTCTCTGAGATTAGACTCTCATTTATTGGGAAAAAAATTAAACCAAAAACAAAACTGTAAATCTCATTCATGATATAAACCAAAAAGGAGATAATAATGGTATAGGAGTTACAATTATTAGGAGTAAAAAAAAATGGCTTAAAAGGTTTCACCAAAAACCTAGTTTACATCATCAACAAAGACCTTAAAAGGCAAAAGTATTACCTGTCAGCTAAAAAAGTTATTATTCCTGTACAGTTTCTGGAAAGGGACTCAAAAAGAAAGTCTATTAGAAATTAACTGAAATACTAGATCAGGACTGGTTAAACTCATAACAAAAAAAATACTAAATGATGATTATATGTTAATTTCTTTACATTTTAAGTATTTTTTCCTCCCAAATTTAAAACCTACATACATATGTTTTTAGTCAGAATTATATTATATTACATTATAGTTATTATTAGAAGTCTACAAAATAATTACTTTAACACGTATGAAAAAAATTTACTTTTCTAATACCCCCTGTGAATAATGAAAGTAATGAGCCTAATCTACTGTAACATTTGAAAATTTCTACCTGTCAAAAGATTTCCATTAAGAGAGATGAGTTTCACAGTATTTTAACCAGCCGTGAGGATACATGACTTACAAAACCATCTTTATTAGATGCATAAGTAAAATTTAATATCTTTAAAATATAATATTAAAACCCTGAGATTTTAGGAGGTAAATAATTAATATTTCTTTCATTCTCAGTTTAGAACTAAGGGAAAATAAGATATATAGGATAGCAACAAACAGGAATCAAGAGGTCAGCTTTACAATCGACAAGCAGTTTCAGATATGTGGCTTCAGACTTGCGGCTCAAATAATGGCTTGATAATGAAAACAAATTCTATGGAAAACAACCTTACCCATTCTTTTATGCCATCCATTAACTATCTTTATATAGGTTAACTCCATCAAATCAAGAAATGTAGACCAATATAAAGCATGCCCAGAAAGCTATATATCCCTAAGAGGACATATTTCCAAAAGCCCATCTCTATTGTTATTAAGAGAATAACAGAAGGGAAAGAACCTCTCAGAGATGGGTGCCCAGAATCACAGCAAGCAGTGGGAAAAAGGTAACTCCCAGAGAGCAGAACCAGTGATTATTCAAAATATCTCCATCATCTCCATATAAGAGACTTTTATGATGCCTTCCCAAAGGCATTTAAGAATTTCTATAAATCAGTGACTGTGGAGTGCTTTCTGCTCTTCTCCTTTCTGAAAGGAAGTGTTCACTGAAATTATTCTATTCTTGTTTCACCACTGAACTTGTAGCAAGGCAGATAACTTGATGAAGCCACATCTAATTTGATGTAGAGACTACTATGTGTCACCAGAGATTCTAGACTTTTGAGCTGGATGTAGTGACTAGATAGAACTTAGCTGTCTTTCCTGGAGAGGGGATGAGTATTTTCTTCCATGGTTATAAGATGAAAAGATATTTTTGATATCAGAAGTATGACTAATTTTGGACAGTAGATCATGGATGGGAGAATGAGTGTCACGTCTGGGTGGAGGCAATGAAAACACCCTGCACAATGTTCCACACTTGCTCTTCCTCTCCTGAGGCAAACCTTGGACACCCACGTTGAGATTGTGGAGTTGCAAGGTAAAAGCAAACAACATTCCTGAATTGCCACATGCAAAAAGCTGTCTTAGAGAGTTTACCAACTTGCTTCAGAATTTCCTTGAATGGAAACTGAAACTCTATTAAGTTAAAATTCTAAAATTTTAGGATTTAATTTTGGTTATTGTAGTTATAACATGTATTTATCTGTGCATAACCTATATAGTGCCATAATTTAAATAAAATTAAATTTGTACATATAAAAATATATAGTTCAATGAAAAAATCTGTGAGTTGGGTGATTTACTTTTCCTTGCAGAGTGAGAAATCAGGAGAATTATTCTTATATACATACACATCATGCTATATTGGAATAACATATCAAGGGGAAGGAAGTTCTATAAACAAGACTGGAAAAAAATAAGTAAGATAAATTCATATACATATAATATATGTATGTAAATAAAATATTTTAAAATATTTGAGTAAACTATGTTTAAATGTCTGAATGATCCATTAATGTTAGGTTAAAATAAATAGATATGTTTTTATAATTAGTTGGCCATATAATTTATATCATCCAAACCATGACATTTTTGAATGGGAAACAGGACACAATCAATAATTATGTCAGAACAACAGATATAAACTACGACTCTTCTGGGCAAACTAAGACATAGAGTCACCCTAGCTAGAAGCTTTTAATTTCAAAATTGGAATTTTCCTCCACTTCCGTCTCACTTCCTTCTCCTGAAATACAAAATAAGACAACAACAGAAAAAACACATTCCTCACTTACAGTAAAATACATTTGATAGAAATATAGATTTTCATTCCACTATTGGAGTTTAGGCTTCATTGTAAACACTCCTGGGTAGCTCACTGATTCATTTAAACATCCTCAGAGCAGGGAGGTTATGGTGGAAAACTGTCACTGGTAACCAAAGATGGAGAGGGATGAGCAAGAGGATGTGAGGATTTCTATGAAGTAAAACAAAGGGTGACAAGTAATGATTTGACATACCTAAGATGGAACTTCAAGACTTACTTTAGTCTTGCGAAGAGCCAGGCATGTCTGAATACATTGTTCCTAAAGCTGAATGATCATTAACCTTGAGAGAGATTTCATGGTGCATGCTTTATTGTTCTCATTTCATTTCTAATTTCAAACTGGGATCTTCTGCTAAGCAACTTTTCTTTCCCCTTCAATAATTACCTGAAATCCAAACTTCTACATGAAGTTTTCTGTGATTAAGTCATTTAAAAAATTAAACAGTCTTGAGCAATAATCAGTCAGAGCAGTTATCCATTTTAGATGAGTCATCTGAATAATAAATGTTAAAAAATCCTCTTGAATTGCAGTTTTAGCTTGATTTTTTCTATAATTGCTTTAATCCCTCAGCACAATTACTAAATGTCCACACACTTCTTTTACAGTTTTACTACCCAAATCACTTGCTCTTGCTCATCAGCTTTGCAAATTAATGGAATGTTAAATGCACCAGGGTAGCTTACTTGAAAGGAATGCTAAGGTAAATTTTTGTAAATGGCTAATAAATGTGCCTTAACCGACATTTAGTAAGTTTAATATTTCCTATTATAGGGTAAACTTGTATTTCTTTCTAAATTGCATTCTTTCCATGACATTGAAATTCATTAATACCAACAGCAGCAGTATTAATAATGATAATAATGACTACCCATTCATTCAGCTCCAAATATGGGGTAAGTGTTGTGCTCAATGTGTACAAAATATTTGTGTACATCATCTAATATTCAACTCTTAAAATAAGACTGTAAGATATTTTTATTCTGACTTTAAACTTCAGACCTTGTGTACAAATCCAGCATCTCTGGGAAGACTATAGTTTTACATATTTGCTTTCATAATTCCTAACTTATTTAAACAATAAACTCTATGAAGGCAGAGAACATGTCCATGTCAATTCTGCTTGCTTTATACCATCCCTACCTCACTCAAAGATAATTAACGTATTAATCTTCAGAGAACTATGAAAAATAAATAAAATAAAATATAAAAAAGCTAACTTAAAAAAAGTTGTGTTTGTTTTAAGTTGATAATAGCTGTTGTGTGACTTCAGTTATTTATATAATTCCATTCTAGTATTTCCTGAGCTACAAAAGCATGGTATTATTAATCAATTTTCTTTTTACTCCTATATGAAAAGAAATAGAATATATAGCACAAATTTGTAAGTGAAGATGACAATTCTATGACAGACATGAAAACTGACCACTTCCCACTTTAATTTATTGCTAATAACCCCCCAATTTTGTTCTACAACATTGCAACCAGTTGCAGAGGATAAGCCTCTACTGAATATAAGTCATTTTTGGAAAATGGATTTTCTTTGTCAGATCACTACTGGAAAGGAAACCTCCACTGCTGACAGAGGAGGCTCTGGGACCCATCTCTAGTCAGTTATATATTTTCTTATGTGAAAAATAACGTTGATGCAATAGTAGCCTCCGCATACACAAAAAGGCATGCCATCCCAGAGGCCATAAAGAGAAAGGCTCATGAATCAAATTAAAATGTTCCGATCACAGAGATTATCAAAATCAAGGTAAAACACAGTGAGTAACAAGGGGGAAGATATGGGATAAGTTAACACAGTTAGGCTAGGATATAAGCAAGATCGAAATGCTGAGTTATCTGAATCCTGTGTGCATGTAATGTTCATATGTCCTGTCTCTTTCTTTGCCACATTAGTCTTCTCTGCTGCTGGTGTAGCTACAAAGACCAAAGTTGACATTTTAGCATCTGGGTCAATAGATAGAAGGTGTCCTAGGCTAAGAACACTAGATCCATTAGAGGGATTTCGGGACACAGACTAAAGTGGAGGTTGGCAAATATCCTGATGAACAGCTATAGGATGTATTTGTGTTTCTTGGGTAGAGAAGATATGGGGCCAGAATGTTTGTTATTTATAGGTGGTGAGATAAGACCTCAGGAATATTAAGTGCTTGAATATTTTGAGATTCATATATTGAATCACATGTACATTTAGAATGTCATAAATATTTAGTATACAGGTACCTCGTAAAGATTAAGTATCTTTTGTTCCTTTCACACTTTCTATCTATGGTTGACACACACCTATTCTACTTATTAACTACTTATCCTATAAGTGACACTTACTATGATTTCTGCCTAAGTCTAACCAACTCTTTGCTCACTGGGTACTTATCTATAATGAAAATTCCTGAAATAGTCTTTCCTATGTTTTACAAACTATAAACTTATTCATCTAAGAGAATTGAATATTCTTAAAAGCAAATGGATATTTCAGATATAAAGAAAAAATATTTGAAGGCTTATGGGGAATATATATATTTTTAACTGCTTAAAAGCAAACCGCATGTTGTTTGCCTGCTCACTTCCTTCCTGCTCGGGATGCTGGCATAAGAATGTGATTATGGGAGCTATAAGAGCCATTTTGCTTCTATGATGAAGATATGAAAATATGGAAAACAAGTTGTTGCAAATTGGAAAAAATATTGTCCGTGTCCTTGATAATGTTTTTAAGCCATTGAATTAAACCTGGGATTGCTTACTCTAGACATGTATTACAAATTCATTACCATATATGAAGTTTTCAGAAGCATCCAACTCCTTCTGTCTAAACCAATATTTTTTTAATTTAAATTTTTTGTCACTTTTTTCCTTTTATTATTTTTAACTGACACATAATAATTATACATATTTATAGGGTAGAGAGTGGTATTTTGATACATGTATATAATGTGTAGTAATTGAATTTATCTTATTTTTTATTTTCTTTTATATTTATTTCTTTTTTTCTTTTTTTTAATATTTCAGAATATTATAGGGTACAAATATTTTGGTTACAAGCAATACCTTTGCCTCACCCAAGACAGAGCTAGAGGCATGCCCTTTCCCCATACATTGTGCTCCATTTTCATTATTTGTGAATTTACCCCACACCTGACTTGCACCCAATGAATATTACTACCATGTGAGCACTTTAGTGTTCATCAGTTAGTACCAATTGGATGGCGAGTACATGTGGTGCTTATTTTTCCATTCTGTGATACCGCACTTCAAAAGATGGGCTCCAGCTCTATCCAGGATAATATAAGAGGTGCTAGATCACCATTGTTTTTTGTAGTTGAGTAGCATTCCATAGTATACATGTACCACATTTTATTAATCTACTCATGTATTGATGGGCACTTGGGTTGTTTCCACATCTTTGCAATTGTGAATTGTACAACCATAGATATTCGAGAGCAGATGTTTTTATTATAGAATTTCTTTTTTTGCCTTTGGGTAGATGCCTACTAGTGGGATTGCTGGATCAAATGGTATTTCTCATGGCAGTCAACTCTTTGAACTGACATGCACTGCTAAATACCAAGATTAACAACAGGAATTAACCATAACTTAAGGAAATCAGCCAGCTTTGATGTGGCAAGTTGTCTACTTTGAACACTTCTGTCATAATTGAAGTAGTAAATTGTCCTTTCTAGAGAAAACATTTATTACATATTGAATTTGCTTTCTGTGCCTACATATACTCTGAAAATACCAATATCCTTTATTAAGTAGATGATTTTGTACAAAAGTGTTTCCCATATAAAATTTCTTCTGTTCAAGAAAATTTCATTTACCATTTAAAAGAAATTAAAAATTAAAAAAGAATTATACCTTGTAATGACTCTCTGTGTTCTTCTTTGTCTGAACCAAGCCAGAAACTCAATGAGTAAGGGAGAGCCTTGGAAACCAGGCCTGCAGGATCACGCTCACTTGATATAGAGAAGACTTTTAGAAAGGCAAGATTTGATGTCAAATAGACCCAGAATTGTCATAATGACCCACAGTCAAAACTTGCATTTTGTTTTCCTGAGTCACAGCTCCATTACTTGGAAAGTTTTAGTATTAAAAGCAGTTAAGTCTTCCACCAGGCATCCCCAGATATAATTTCATATTAATAGTTTTGTTAAATGGTAAGCTAAAACTGACACCTGGATAATTCAGGCATTTCACACTGTTAAAATTGATATTTATATATTATATCTATCTACCATTCTCTCTAATATATGTAAATATATTTGATTTATACATTACATATTGATATATGATAATAATATACATATATTAGATAGACATAAAAGACAAAAGTATTAGCTAAGGAAACTATCAAGTAATCAATTATGATCACAAATGTTTATGTTGATCTTTTGGTCAAAATGGGGACATAGGTATCAGGTTACCAACTCAGTCTCTCAGGACCTATGAAGCTGTTTAGTGGGTTTTTATTTTACCTCCATCAGTTCCAAGTGTATAGTTAGAATATATAAACTCAAAACAGGGAGAATCCTCACTTTTACCTCCCTGACACATGAGTGAAGAATGGTGTGGTAAAAAGAGTATATATGCCTTTCGATACGAAATAGTAAACAGAAAGAAATGCAGTGATTTGGGGGAAAAAATAAAGTTTGTATCACTATTGGAGTTGGAATAAATAGTAGCTGATTCTTATCACATTCTATTTAACTTTGGCTTGACTTATAAAGAAGACAAATTGATATAGAAAAATGACAATGAATTACTATAAGCTAAATCCAGAGGTGACTTCAACTGAAGCTACAATTAGAGATATGATTTGTATTTTGGAGCAAGACCACAAAGTGCCTAGAACTAAGAATGTTATTTATCTAATAGGTTCTATTTTCTTTACTCTATAAGGCAGTGCATTAAAAGACATTTCTTTTCTTCTGGCAAGTTTAGTAGCATATCTCTACCATGTTTTCTAGGCTATATTTGGTCTCTGATGTGCAACATAATTTATTCTGCCAAGACCATGATCATCTATCATTTCATAGTACATCACTCTGGTCCAATACAGAAGGTATCCTGATTATAACACCTTATAAGCAGGAAATTGATGATATACCACATGACTTGTGCAACAGATAAACCTTAAAGAAATTTTAGGAGTCTGTCATCCTTAGTGAAATTTCTGTGACTCAAATGGAGTGTGACATGTTAGAATGGATACATCTTAAAATTTAAAAAAATATATACAAGAAGGACTATACTTATTAGGGATTTTATGTTCTAGAGGTAGTGAACATCATATTTGGGTTCTTTGTTATTAAGCAATTTGTCACGTAATCTCCAAGGCTATAAGGCTGACAGATTTGACTTGATCCCAGGAAAAGCTGTCCAGATAGTTCTGGTTGTTGTACAAGCAACTCTGCCTCTTGGTTCTTATAATTGAGAGTTTTCAGTTGCACTTATAATAGACTTTTCAGAAACATCTCCTGAGTACTGGACTCTTTAGATACCAAACATCTATCCACAAGAGAACAAGTTAATATACCACCTAAGTGGCCCATCATAAATTGGATGTTGTCTGATTTTTCAAGACATATAGTTTTGCATACCCACCAACCATCCATCATTATGGAAAACAGAATGGAGGTTCTGCAAAAAACAATTAAAAATAGAACAACCATATGATTCCGCAATCCCATTACTGTGGATACATCGAAAGGAAATGAAATCAGTAAGTTGAAAATAAATCTACACTCCCTTGTCCATTGCAGCATTATTCACAATAGCCAAGAGATGGAATCAACCTTAATGTTTATCAACAGACGAATCGATAAAGAAAATGTGGTGTGTGTGTGTGTGTGTGTGTGTATATATATACACACACATGCACAACAAGATACTTTTCCACTTTCAAAAAGAAAAAAATGTCATTTACAACAACATGAATATTTATAACAACATGAATGAACCTGGATGACATTATGCCAAGTCAAATAAAGCAGGCAGGGTGCCGGTCTGATGGGGAAATGTTGGTTAATTGAGATATCTAACACCCCAAAATTTCAGTTATACAAAAGGAACATTGTCAAAAGACCTATTGCACAATGATGACTATAACTAATAACAATTTTAGGGTTTTGTATACCCTAAAATTACTAAGAGTAGATTTTAAGTGTTCTCACTGTAAAAAAAAAAAAGATAACTATGAGGGGGTAACATTTATTAATTAGGTTCATTTAGCCGTTACATAATACATACGTACTTCATGACATCATGTTGTTTATGAAAAATATATACAACTTTTATTTGTTAATTTTTTAAAAACTAAATAAAAATAAAATAATACCAATTTTAAATGGCATGCTGTTGTTATTCCTTGAGTGGTAGCAGGCACTAGAATTATACTTCCAATGTGGCTTACTAGGTAATTAAATTGCTTCTTTACATTAATATAATATATTAATAGTATATTAAATTACATTATACTTAAATATGCATTAAATTATATTAATGTAGACTGAGTCCTCATCCCATCTAAGAGCAGGAACCAATATCCTTTCCTACTTCCATTACTGCTATCCTCTGAGGATAGTTTGATATAGTTTGAAATGAGTTGTTTTCTTTATCTGGATAGAGACAAATCCCAGGTGGGTTTGTTTTTGTTTTTGTTTTTGCTTGTTTGCATGTTTGTTTTTCTGTTATATGTTTCCTTGCTGTTTCCTAACTGTTTTTTCTCCTAATAGTAACTGCGTAGAATTCCTAGACTACCAACTTCTTTTGCCAGTCTCCAAAGTACCACTAAAATAAGAATTTGGGAATAAACATATTTTCCTGAAGATTTGAAGTAATGAAAAATTTCTTACAACAAGAGAGTTACAATCCTAACTCCAGCTTTTGTGACAACCCCCAAATCTCAGTGGTTTTCACATAAGCCATAGTTGTCTTCACAATTGCAAGCTGGTGAGTCTTCCAGGTGGCTCTCTACCTGGAAGTAATTCTGAAGGCTAAGCTCCATTTACATCACTGTTCCTTTGCCCCTGTTACACCCTCCACATCTGCCACCTCATCCAGGGAATCCTCTGAATTTAGTTACTGCAAAATCAAAGCCAGCATGGAGTATGATATAAACTATTTTATAGCCAGCATAAGAATGGATATGTTTCACTTCCACCCATATTCCAGAATGAGTGACATGCCCTATCTTAAGTCCCAGGAAGGCTAGACAATATAGTTTTCATGTGTGCCCAGGAAAGAAAAGAAAAAAAAAAAAGAAAGATTACCAAACATCTAGCTAGTTTGAGTTACTGGGAGTAATCATGGAAAATATATGAAATAAAAGAGAATTGAACATCATATAACGCTGTTCTATATATTTCTCTATGCCAAGTAGAGTTTCAGTAGATAAGCCCTTCAGGAGCTCTGGTTTCCCATCATGCTTCTAGTACCTTTCTCTTTTTAGCTTCTTTTCACACCTTCATCAATACCAGCAGCCACTTCTAAAATTTATGTAACTATATTTTGAAAAGTAGTTTAACTCTTATGTTTGCTTTTTTATTTTAGCATATTACAGGGGTACACATGTTTAGGTTACGTATATTGCCTTTGCTCCACCCGAATCAGAGCTTCAAGCGTGTCCTTTAAACTTCTCCCATCTACACTCTGTTCTTACAACCATGCCTTTGATAATTGAACAGAAACAATATTTTCCTAAGGTAAAGAAAATATTCTCACTAAGAGGAATTTTTCTATCCTCATAAGCCAACCAAGCTTTCAAAATAAACAAGTTTTCTCCATGTCATGGAATCTTTCAAAACCCCTATACCTTCTCTTCACATAGCAAAAGCTTTTATCAACATTAAGGAGTTGTCTGCCAAATGAGAGATATTGATAGGAAGAAAAACTCTTCACAGTTGTGCCTGTTATTCAAAGATGCTTCATAAATTATGAATATATGAGGTAATATATGCAAGTGCTATGACACAAAACATGTGCTTGATAGATCTTTTTTTCCCTTCTTTCCTCCCTTCCTCTTCCTTTCACTTAGCGCCTTGCATCTTAGTTCTGACTCTCCCAACTGCCCTCATTTGGTAAACTTGTTCAATCTAGCATTTATTTATTACCTTCTCTGGGAGGTGAGATCTGTATATAAGGGATCTGAAGTTCTAAGAGCCTAAAAATAGTGACTAAACATTATAAGTATTGTTTCCACAGATCTGCTTTATTTCAGGGAAAAGTCACTTTAAAAAAAATCTATTGTATATGATTATTCCTTAAATACATTTACTTCTCTGACTTATTTTGATGCTGTTGTTGTTCCTAGAGTGGTAGCAGGCATAGCAGGCACTAGAAATATATTCCCAATGTGGCTTATTAGGTAATTAAGTTCCTTCCTTACATTAATATAATATACAATGCTTCAGACAGGTGAGCAGCCTAATTGCTTTTTATCATTGCTCTATGCAGGTCCAGAAACAAAGAATTGAATCTATAATTTAATATTTTTCTTCTATTAATTATATTTTTAAAATAACTACTTCAAATAGAGAACTCAATTTTCTTTTATCCCATGCAGCCCTAGAAATTTACATAATAGTGGCTGGAAATAATCATTACTGTGTCTGTCTTAACTATTCCACATTTGTTTAATAAATGTTTGTGTAAAAGTAAAATACTGCTAACTTACACCAGACCAGAACATTGGTACAGACATGAGAGTGGTTGATGTATAAGTTCACAAAATTTTGCTTATAATTAGCAATTCCCTCAAATCTCTGTGAAGGGCAGTTCAAGTTGTGCCCATTAGTTTTAGGATGTTTCCATGTGATATAAAACCTTTTTTTCCCCTTAGCTTCACAAAAATACCTCCTTTTTCTTGAGAGACAATCTCTAGTTCTATTAAAGGATGAAATAAGTACCTGCTAAGCCTGCCTGCCCAACATCAAATTTCTAGAGACAAAAAAAATACATACCTACACTAGGAAACAAGAAAGAGAAACCTTTATGTCACATAAACTGTGCAGAATCTTTCTAGCATAGAAAATAGAAAAAAATTAGTATGAAGAAGGAATCCATAGCTAAAATATGTGCTAAAGTATACTTCTGTAATTAGGGGCTTATGAAGAGAAATAGTTGAAAAGGCAGGAGGGGGAAAAAAAAAGATCATTAGTTTGATTACCTCCAAAGACCCCCAGAGAGGCAGCCAGGAAATGTTTCCCCTGTATGTCGCTAACTTGTGTCAGGCAATAGCCACTGAGGCATATGCCTACAGGAAAAAGGACTGGGCTTAGGAATTTGGGTTGGAGAGATGGGGCAATGCCCTAGGCAGCTGGCTGTATCCAGGGAGAAATGGGGTACCCACACCCATAAGATTTGCTTCTAAAGCACTGTGCCCACTGCTTTGCCTACCCTTTTACCACTGCTCTAGAAAAGATCAAACAAAAGCTGCAGCAGCTCCTACACACAAGCACGCAGGGCAAAGTATATTAGAGACAGTCGAACTGAAATCTCACCTAGGAAAATGAGTACACTTGATAGCCAACACTCAGGAACAACTCAACCAAAACAAGAACTAATGCTGAGGGAATGAAATTTAATAGAGCAAGCATAAAAAATGATAATTTTCTCTAATTACAGTACTTAGAGGAATTAATGACATTGGGTAATGTTTTAGTTATAGAAGAAAAACCCTGGATCAGGATTTGAAAAACTCAGTATATACAATCATTTGTAGGGGAAATTTAAGTGACCACCCAGTTGATTAAAATAAGAAAAATCCAAAAATAATGTAGGACATGCAAATGCAATATACAAACATAATGTAATTTAATAGAAATTGGTTAGCAAGAATAAAAGGTAAGTACCTTTCTGTCACTACATATTAAAACAGATGCCATTTTCTCGGGGGAAAAAAATTTCTCCAATTTAAACTGTTTCCATTATTATTTTTTTTTCCAAATTGTAAATGGATGACCAAGGTCAAGAGAGAGACAGTGTTTAGAGCAAGAAAGAGCCCTTTCTCCAGGCCATCATCAGGATGCACAAGAGGGAGCCCTCACACTAAGATTGGGACCACCTCCCTGCAGTACACAATATTCTCTTTGCTATTATCCACTCTTCTATCAGACAAAGTCAATTCAAGTGGAAGCCCTAGAGCTCTTCCTTATCCTGGTAAGACTCTTCTCCAATTCAGCCTACATCCTCTCTTTATTACTATCTGTTTTATGTCCCTTTAAAGTAAGACCATTATGCCCCTATTCCTTATTCATGGAGGTCCAATAAAAAGTCCAAGATCCACATATCACCCCTCATTCCTCAAACCCTAATTCTCCTACTATTTCTGTACAACCCTCCTCTTATCTAAAATTCTTTCACTATAGCCTCTGAAACTCACAGTTAATTGTCAATAACTTCCCCTTTTCTCCCCCTTTTCTTTTCCTTCTTGAAGTAACTGTAACCTGGCTCCCTCTGATGGTAGTGCTTCTTCTAAAGCCATTTCAAAAAACGACTGATTTTCCAAAGCCCTCATAGAGCTGAGTTTGGAAATGGAGTAACTCTTGTTCTTATATCTCATTATATCACCTGGAATATTTTCCCTTTCTCTTTTGTAGACCATCCCACTTCGAAGCTCACAGAATCAGACTATACCTCCCATTACAGTCCTGGAATTGAAGTCATTTACCAGTTGGGTTATCTCCTCTTATTCCTTGAAGATTTTAGTTCCAGATTTAATGCTATGTTCTCCAACACTACTCTTATCACAATTCTTGGTGATCTATGTTCCTTTCAGTATCCTGTCATCATGGTTTTCTTTCAATTATTTAGTGTTATATCCTTTCTTAGCTTTTTGTTTCTGTGATTCTACCCTGACTTTGTTCTTATCTAACTTCATCCCCTTTCTATTCACAATTTAAAGTACTTAGCTCTTTTACTGCCGCTTCCTATCTTTCTAGCTTATTTCCACAAATACCCCAACTCTAGCAATCTTTTAACCCACTTCAATTCATCCAAGTAAATTATGCTTGGTTCATCACTCTGCACTGGTCCTCTTTTCCCGTGGTACCCAACTTGAATACCGTGGTGGATCTTCTTTGCATATATCATCCACTCCATCACCCCTCTGTCTTTTTGTCTTAGTTTTTTGGTAAAACAACAACCATGCTCTACTCAACCTTCTCGCTACTCTAAGCTGAATGTGGCTGGAGGAAAAATCACTCTTATGGTAACTGGTCTCACTGTAAATGTAGTAGGTTCTTAATTTTCTCCATCGGTTTCACTCTATTATCCAAGTATATTTCACACCTATCTCCTCACAGACAGCTTTTTCATTCTTTATTCTTTCTTCTCTCTCTGCAGATTTCTTGTGTCTTCTTTCTCATTCTTATTCTCAATGATTGTGTTGAATGGTGCCATGGTCCTCTGAGAAAAACTTCTGCTTCTTGTCTGTTTTTTGTTTGGTCCTTGGTTTCAGAGCACTTTCACTTCAAACAGCCAGCACCTAGGGCTTATTTGCAGATAACCATCTCTAGCTAATGGTGTGGGTTTTGTAACTTCTGTACCAGGGATTCCTCACCCCTGGAAAACAATTAAACAACACCTGATGCACTTTGTTGTATGAAATTTCACTTGCCTTTGATCAGGATTACTCTTAGGCATACTTTATACTCCAGAATTTTCCTTCAAGATCAATCTTAAGATCTACAAGATTATGCCTGAAATTTCCTTTTTCCTTGACTTCCTCTCCTTTCCCATCCACCTCCCACCTCTCTGTTCATGGTCTCTCCTGAGAGTACTTCCTTAATAAATTGCTTGAACAAATACCATCATCTCAGGTTTTCTTCTGGGAAAAAATACCTAAGTCAACAACTTTGCTCCTTGACTGAGAAAATTGAAAAAATTAAAAGAGAAATTCTTTCAGCTGTCACTCCTATGTACTCATCTATCTGCCCAAATACCTTGATTTCTCATGTTACAATGGGAGGATGATCAAGTATTCATTCATGAACTAATTCCCATTTCCCATCACTTTCTCAAGAGTATTGATTTAGCAAATCCTGTAAAATCAGTTTTTCCCTTTCTGATGCATCATTCCCACCAGTAACTGTTGTGAGTTGAATGACAGTGCAAAGAAATATATGTCCACATTCTAATACCAAGACACTGTGGATATTCCTTTTTTGGAAAGAGGGTCTATGCAGATGTGATTAAGATAAGGATCTTGAGATGAAGTCATTCTAGGTTACCCAAGTGAACGCTAAATTCAATGACCAGTTTCCTTAAAAGAGACAGAAGAAAGTACACAGTTATCAGAATAACGGGAAGCAGAGAGACCACAGAGGAAGAGACTGTAGCAACATAACTGAGGGAGCCAAGGAATGCTTGGAGCCATCAGAGGCTGGAAGAGGCAAAACAAGATTCTCCAGAGGTAGTGAAGTCCTGCTGACACCTTGATTTCAGACTTTGGCTTCTAGAATGATGAGAGAATACATTTCTTTTGGCTTAGGCCTCCCAGTTTGTGGCAATTTGTTGCAGTCACCATAGGAAACTAATAAAATATCCAAACATAGCGTTTCTCATCTTAAAAAAAGTACAAAACCAATAAATTTTATCTTAACTCATTTTCCTCTTCAGCTGCTATCCGATTTTCTGTTTTCTTTTACTATGAATGTCTTTGAAAGAATTTTCTCTACCTGCTGCTTCCAATTTCTTTCTTCTCCTTGTCTCACGAATCTATTCCAATCAGGTTTTTCTTTTCTTGCACACCACTATGAAGAAACTGCTCTTACTGAAGTTACCAAAGACCTAAACTGACGGATTCTAAATCTATTTTTTATTTCTTTGCCCTTATCTTACTTGATCTATGAGCAGCCTTTGATACAGGTGATCACTCTCTCCTCCCGTAAAAAATTTCTCCACTTAGCTTCCAGGGCACCTCACTCACCTATTTTCAATTGACCTTAAACTTGCTGCCTACTGTCTATCTGTAACTCGTATGGATTTCTCCATGCCTTGCTATTTGAATCTCATCTTATATATAAATACTCAGTCCTTGGGTGATTTCATCTAATCTTGTTTTAAAAACCATCTATATTCTGATGAACTCTAAATTTATATTTCTATTCTAGTCTTCTTCTCCTCACTTGAAACCCATATATTCAACTTTCTATGTATTACCTGTACTCAGATGTATAATATTTATCCCAAACCAAACCCTTAATATTCCTTTCTAATTCCTTTCTCTCCTATGATACTCTACATTTTAGACAATGGCAACATTATTTTTCCATTCATGTAGGCAAAAATATTTGAATCATTTTCAACTCACCTTTCACTTGCTCCTCAAACTCGGCAGGAAAATATCTAGATTCTCCTTCAAAATAAATGCAGAATTGGACCATTCTCACACCACAATTGACAATACCCTGATCCAAACTAATACTCTTTCTCACAAGGATTATTGAAATAGTCTTCTCTATTGTCTCTACTCTCTGTCTTCAGCCTCTCCTCCAGTTTGTTATCAAAATGACAGCCACTGTGATTCTATTAACATAGAAGCCAGCTCATGTTATGTCTCTGCTCAAAACCATCTAATGACTTCCCACATCATTCAATGGAAAACCAGATTTCTTGCAATGACGTTGAAGTACCTGCATGATCTGCCCTCTTCCATTACTTCCGAGCTCCTGCCCTCCACTACTGTCACCCTCATGTACTCATTTCTTTTTCTTTTCTTTTCTTTTCTTTTCTTTTTTTTTTTTTTTTTTTTTGAGACAGAGTCTCACTCTATTGCCTGGGCTAGAGTGCTATGGCATCAGCCTAGCTCACAGCAACCTCAAACTCCTGGGCTCAGGCAATCCTCCTGCCTCAGCCTCCTGAGTAGCTGGGACTACAGGCATGCACCACCATGCCCGGTTAATTTTTTCTATATGTATTTTTAGTTGGCCAATTAATTTCTTTTCTTTTCTATTTTTTAATAGAGATGGGGTCTCGCTCTTGCTCAGGCTGGTTTCAAACTCCTGACCTTGAGCGATCCACCCGCCTCGGCCTCCCAAAGTGCTAGGATTACAGGCGTGAGCCACCGCGCCTGGCCACCCTCATGTACTCTTAATTATAGACACTGTCTTCCAGTTTGTCAAACAAGCCAGACACATATCACCCTTTGGATCTTCCTTCTTTCCTTCCTTCCTACTTTCTTTCCTTCTTTTTTTTTCTTTCATCTCCTCTTACACTGAATTTTTCTGCCTTAGATTAGTTCTTTACAAAAGATCTTTTATAATTAAGTCCCATTTATTTATTTTTGTTGTTGCTGTATTTGCTTCTGAGATCTTAGTCGTAAATTCTTTGGCCAGGCAATTTTGAGATGAAAATGTTGTTCTCATGGCTGCTAACAGAACATTCATTCTGCAGCAATATATTAGGAAATAATTTTTTATTTTTAAGTCTTATTATTAGAGAAATACATTTTATAAGGCTATAGCTGCCATGGATAGTGATTGCTCTAATGGATCTGGGCAAAGTAAATGCAAAACCTTCTGAAATTAATTCAGCATTCTAGATATCATTACCATGTGTGATTTACGGGAAGAGTTCAAAACGTCAACAGTAATAGGAGTTTGGGAGAAGTTGACTTCAATCCTCATGGATGACTTTGAAGGGTTCTAGACTTCAGTGGAGGAAAGAACTGTGGGTGTGGTGAAAATAGATAGAGAACTAAAATTAGAAGTAAAGCTTGACGATATGACTGAACTGCTGAATCTCATGAGATAATTAGAGCAGATATATTGTTATTTCTTATGGATAGGCAAAGAAAATGGTTTTCTTGAGATGGAGTTTGGTGAAGATGCTGTGAGGATTGTTGAAATGAAAACAAAGGATTTAGTACATTACATAAACTTAGTTACTAAAATAGTGGCAGGATTTGAGAGGATTGACTCCAATTTTGAAAGAAGATCTACTGGGGGTGAATTACCATCAAACAACATTGAATGTTACAGAGAAATCGTTTGTGAAAGGAAGAGTCCATCAATGTGACAAACTTCCTTGTTACTTCCGTTAAGAATTTGCCACAGCCACCCCAACATTTAGCAACCACCATCCTGATCAGTCAGAAGCAAGGTGGAGGCAAGACACTCCACCAGCAAAAAGATTATGATTCACAGAATGCTCATAAGATCATTAGCATTTTTTTAGAAATAAAGTATTTTTAATTAAGGTATGCATATTATATTTTTAAAAATAATTATCTTGCATGCTTAGTAGACTACAGTGTAGTGCAAACATAACTTTTATATGCATCAAGAAACCAAAAAAATTGTGCAACTCACTTCATTTTAATATTTGTTTTATTGTGATAGTCTGGAACTGGACTTCCAATATCTCTGAGATATGCCTGTCTTGTAAAAAGTGTAAGGCTCTTTGCAAGGTTCAATTTTTGGAAATTGGATGTCTAATTGTTCCAGTACACTTCGTTGAGAAGATTAACATTTCTATATTGAATTGTGTTTGTTCTTTGTCAAAGTTCTGTAGACTATATTTATGTAGCTCTATCTCTAAGCTCTTTAATCTTTTCCATTGATCAATTAGTTAGGAAGCAGCCTTTCTGCCTCCAATTTCTGGATAAGATTATGAAGATTCAGCACTATTTCTTCCTTGAATAATAGGTAGAATTCACCTGTAAAACCATCTGAGCCTGGTGCTTCTTCTGTGAATGGTTATTATCACCGATTCAATTACTTAAATACATATAGTGATATTCAGGTTATGTATTTCCAATTTAGTGAGTTTGATTAGTTTATATCTTTCAAGGAATCAGTCCCTTTCATCTAAGACATTAATTTGTGACCATAGAGCTGTTCGTAGTATCCATAATTATCCTTTCAATGCACACTATAGTATTAGGATTGATGATTATTCCTTTATTTGTGATGTTGGTAAATTGTGTCTTCTCTATTTTTTTTCTTAGATAGCATGAAGAAAGATTTATCAATTTCATTGATCTTTTAAAAGAATTAGCTTTTAATTTCACTAATTTACTTTGATTTACATATTATTTTTATTACAACATATTATGGGACTACAAATATGTTCAGGTGCCATATATTGCCTTTGCCCCACCCAGTTCAGAGCTTCAAGCATGTCCAACCCCAGACGGTGTGTGCCATACCCATTAGGTGTGAATATACCCATCCCCTCCTCCCCCTCCCACCTGTCGGACACCCCATGAATGTTACTACTATATGTGCCCTTGAGTGTCGATCAGTTAATTATATATTTATCCTCCTTGGCATTCTCTGAGGGTTATAAATCTGTGGTTTGGTGTCCATTAATTATTTTGAAGACTTTTTGGTTATTATTTCTTCACATGTTTCTTCTGCTTCAATCTCTTCTACTTCTGATATTTTAACTTCACAAATGTTAAGATTTTTGAAATTTTTCCTAAGCTTTTGGATTCACTGTTCTGATCTATTCATGCATTTTAGTTTGCTATAATGTTTTCTGTAGCTATAGGTGCCAGAAGCTTCAAGTTCCTCTGCAGCCCTTGTTGTTGTCTCTCCTCTTGACGTGGCTTTCACTAAGGACTCCTCAGAGAGATTCTGTGCCTAGCACCTTTCTTATCTACAATCTACTGTTATTTTCACTGGAGCTTGGTTGGTGTACTGTTCAGGCATGGGAGAACAGAAGCATAATATAATCTTCCAATTCAATATCAGTCTTTTAGTTAACTTCTGTCTTAAGGCTATCGCCTTCACACATGTTTCTCCAGTAGTATAGCTTTTCCATCCTAGCCTTCCCTCAATACTCTACTCTCCTCCCTGGCTGCAGTGCCCTGTTTCTTTGAAACCTTGACAACTGCTGAATTTTTCCCCCTCAGTTGAGACAGGTGGATAGAGGGGCTGAAGTGTGAAAAATGCCCTTCCCCCATTTGGGATAAAGACCTGCAAAGTTCTTTCCTTTGCAGAGTAGGTATTTGTTACAGAGAGGGTTCAATGTGTGTTTCACAATTATTACTCTTACCATCCCCCTGTGAGAGCCATGCTCATGAGAACCAGAGTGAGGTTCCTGCAGGTAAAGTTCAGAAAAGTGCACCACCCCCAAGACAGCAGCCCTGGGGGATTCTAACTCTCCTATTAGTCTATACTCAGCTTCCCACAAAATTACTATGCAAGTGTTTCTATCAGTTATGAAGTCAGCAACTTCGACTCCAGGAAGGCAGACCTTGACTATAACTCTATGAATTTGCCTGTCTCTCTAGATTTCAGAATGTTGGTTTGCTCTGGGACTTCAAAGAACAACGAAAAATTGTTGATTTTCAGTTTGTGAGAATGGAAGTGAAAACCTCCCAACTTTTTACATGCTGTAGGTGAAACTAAAAGTCATTTTGATTTTTATGCAGTGTCAAGGCTGAATATGTATTGCCTATTTCTTATAGTTTATAAAGGTACATAATAGAAGTGATGGTTATAAGAAACACTTAAACTTTAGCATTTGTCTTATGGGAATGCTTACATTTTCAGAAATCTTTTATGCTATTTAAAGCAGAGTTAAAGTTTCTTAAAAGAATTTTGCTAAAAGAAGTCACTCCATTAATAGCTATTATTAAAAAATCATATCTAGATTTATGATATATCTACCTAAAAATCAGAAGGAAGAAGAATGTTTCAATCTTTTGAAAAGAAAAAAATAGGAAATATTTTATTCTTTTATGGGGAGAAATGGGATAGAGAAATGCTTTCTCTCCTGTTGCAACTATTTCTTTGTTGTGAAGATATTTATGAATCTAGAGGGACAAGAGACATAACTTTTTATTTTCTCTTAAGGTACACAGAGATGGGAACCCAGCAGCCTATGACTACCAATTTCATGTGTGATCTTGGTTAAGGCAGGTATTTCTGCTTTCTTCTCTGTAAATTGTGGGTAATATTTCTATCTCAAAGGCTTAATTAGATTGTAAAATGAATCTAAAGCTTCAAAATCATTACATATTGTTGATACTCAATGATTATTAGCTGTTTTTTTACAAAATTGAATTGGTACCCTTTCACAACCTACTTCGCATTTTTTTGAAGGTTCCTAAGTCCTTACATTCTTAGTTAACCTTGGATTTGCACTTACGAAGAAGATGCAGCCTGCCAGTAGGGACATAACATTATTTTGTGCTATTTTGAGAACTATGCCACTTATTTAGCACATGTTATCTCATTAGTCCTCACAATAACCTAATCTTTACTTTTACAGATGTGAATCCAAAGACCAAGAGATCTTCAGTGCTTTGCCTAAGATCATATATCTAGAAAATGACTAAATTAGAATCCTAATTAGAATACTGTTCTATCAGACAGCAATAACCATCGTCTTATAAGCAGTCTAGAATTTCATAACATACATCTTTCATATATAAATGATGTCAATTTTCAGAAAATGGACAGAGAGAGACTGACCACCTGAAGCATAATGACATAGAATTGTATTCTCTGATGCTGGATATCATATAGATGCAAATTCAAAACAAATCTGAACAGAATACGTTTTGCATAATGAAATTGGCATGGCCAAATGAAGAAGAAGGAGCTGAGATTTTCTTGTCAACCACATTTTCATAAGCAACCAAACATCATTATTTTCAGTGGTACCTAGAAGGCAGATGTATAAAACAAAAGTATTATAGAAACTCCATATAATGTGATCTTTCAAAATGTTCAACATTTCTTCTGCTAACAATCGGAATCTAGGCTAAGTCAATTTTAGAATACTGATGTAGTAAGGCTTAGATGAATAGAATAACTAAAATAAAGGCATAAAATATATTTTAAAAATCCATGCTTGTGTGGATATTTTATTTTGTAATTGACAAATAATTGTAAATATTCATGGGGTACATAGTGCTGTTTCAATGCATAACATGTGTGATAATCAGATCAGGGCATACCTGTCATCTTAAATTTTTATCATTTCTTCATGTTGGGAACACTTAATATCCCCCTTCTAGCTATTTGAAACTATATATTGGTGTTAATTATAGTCATCCTACAGTGGTGTAGAACACTAGAACTCATTCCTCCTATCCAGGTGTAATTTCATATCTTTTAAAAAATCTCTCTCTATCCCTCCCTAACCTCTTCCCTTTTTATTGTATGGATATTTTTGGAAAAGCATAATTGTTATTTCTTAATACATAAAGTAACTTCATCAGAGATTGCATCTGGATGAAATATGAAAGAATCCACTTTTTGAATTAGCATTACCTTGAGCCATACATGTGAAAAAAGATCTATTCTCTGTATATGCGATGGCTATGAAATAAACCTTTTTTTTATCTGATAGGCTACTTTTGGCTAAATTTAATGTTTATTTAACACGACTTGTTTCATATAACTGTAATTAATATTTGATCTGTAGTATTAATATTTATTTCTCTGCCTGATAATAAGGCATGCAATATTCTAGGGATGTTAAAAAGCCTAATATTAAGAAAGTCTCCATACACAATAGGCTCTACCCAATAGATAATATGCAACAATTTTTTATTCACTGATTTACTGAGTATCTAATCTATGACAGGCCATGGAATAAACACCAGAAATTTAAGAAACTCAACACAAAATCACAGTGAAAATTATGTTAACAATTCAGCAAATAATGACTATAAAGGTTATGGTAGCAAATGTATCTTGAGTTTTCGTTCATATGAAACCAAATACCTTGAATTTTTCAGGAATTCTCAGATACCACAGATGACACAAGGCCAGATTATAGTATATAAATTGATGGTCTGCCAATGGAACCTCTTCTTTTAATGACGATAGGTTTAAGTAAGTATTCTTAAATCCCAACTCACTGGTATGATTGGGATGTGCATTCTACAACTTGCACAGATTTAAATCCAAATTCTCCTACCTACTGGCACTATAACTTTTGGCCATTATTTAATTTCTTTAAGCTTCATAGTTTTTTTGATGATTGAAAAAATAAAATTGAATACCTATACGGAGCATAATTCATTTTTAATTTTTCCACTTAAGTTTTATAGGAACAGTTAAAAATAATTCACAATACTTTTTTTTATTGGACTACAGAAATTCCTTGCAAAACTCTAAGTTGTATGGTAGAGCTGAAATTAATGTCATCATCACTAGAATGAGATAGACTCCAAAGTGCTTAAATCCAGGTTTTGTCCCTTATAGATTATGTGTTAATGGGAAGATGTTCTAAACTCACTGAGCCTTAGTCTCCTTACCTATAAAATGGGATAAAAATATCTACCTCATATGGTTTCTCTAAGAAATACATTTTTTAAAAAAAATAGATAAATTATTTGTACTTATTAAATTTTAACTATTATTACTCATTTAAGAGAAAGCAAATTTCTTCATTCTCAGTTATGTTTACTGTTGCTGACACGTAATGAGGTAGACTATATTCATACTGCAGAATGTACAATCTCAGATGCCTATGGAGGCAAGAAATATTAAATAGGTAATATGAAGAAAAATAATATAAAAGAGATGGAGAACATTTAAACTGGAAAGTGTATTCCCATTGAGAACTGTTTTTGAACTGAAAAAATGTTTTAAATGCTAGTTTGACCAAAGAAATCAAATATGTAGGGTAATTTGCCCCATTGGTCCTATTATAAGTGTCTTAACGTGTTGCATAAGGGAGTTATAGTGTAAAATAAATAAGTTTGTTCTCTGAATCACTTTTTTTTTTTTTTTGGCCCAGGGAATATGCTTCCATGTGTTAAAACTTAGATTGTATATTCTCTGAAGATGCATGGCCCTGGAGGTTGAAAATGATTTCAGAAAGCACACACCTAGTGACTCTAAATCCATATAATAACTTTTGGAAGAACTGTTGTTGGCAGGTGACTTACACCATTTTTGCAGTGGGATTTAAAAACAAAACAAATAGAAAGAAAACGATATCTGCACTTGTAACTTCAGAGAACTGTGTGTCTGCTTCTCTGAGGTTAATCTTAACTCAAGACTAAGGAAAAAGCATGGCAAGTGGCAGAAGGATATGCTTGCCATAACCTAGTAGGACATGTTATATTCCACACAGTACTCAAATATCAAAAGTAGATATTTATTAGAAAATAATTTTGATGTTTATTTTATTACAGAAAAATGAGTTTGCTCTTAGTGTTTTGTAAACTGATCCATTTTTAATGTGATCAACTTCTAGGCAACTATTACCTTCAATAGATAAGTGCAGAAAATTTCTAATCTTCAGTGAATCTCTCTGTGTGTACATAAGGTATGCTGAAAGCTGTTTTGGAGAAAAATCTCACAACTGGAAATTTGTGATGCAGTAACTCATCTATGTTTCCCCAGTCAGCTTAGCTCCATTATTACAGTAATTTTAAACCTTCTCTAATATCATCAAATCTCCATACCTATCTCTATACTCTGAGCTTAAGATTTTACCTTCAAATTCATAAAGAGAGAAGCAGCTTTCAGACAAAACTAGTCAGCTTCATTCATCTTAATTAGAAAAATAAACCAAGTCTCCTGCTTGCACCCAACACATTCTGTCCAAACTACCTTAAAACACAAGCAAACAAACAAAAATAACTGAAGATAAAGAAGGCCAAGGCTTCTAAATAAAGTGAAAATAGCAAAACTTCTCCTTGGGTTTGAAATTGAATGTGGTGCCTCTTAATAGAAGTTACCATTTATCTACAGATAGTAATTTCATTTGACTTCTCAAATGCCTTCTATGGCTCTTACCAATAGTGGCAACTCATAAAGGTTTTGGCTGAATAGATTAACATACAACTATACACACCGGAATTCTTAGATGCATTTTTGAAAGAATAAATCTATAATAATTTTTTATTGATATATGATTCTCTTAAAATTATTTTAAAAATATGCAATTCAAATCTAAATTGTGTAGCTAAAAGTAAAACATGCAGCATTCCCTTAGAAATAAAAGTAAATGCAATAGCTACTTAATTATAGCAAAGAATGTGCTAAAAATAGAGTACATTTCAATTAGGTCTGTCTTTTTTCAATTAACCCGTTTCTTTGTTTTTTTAGTCTTTTCTTACATTTCTCTTTCTAAATAACATAGAGAGCTATGTAAAGTAACAAAGCCTTCATTTCCACAAGTTGCTTCTTACTTTTACCATTTTTGCTACATTTAAATTAAACAGGAGAAATATTAGGAAATTTTCAGAATGGAAAATTTCATTTTCAGTACTTACCTATTCAAAAGGGGGGGTGGATAAAAGAAGTACAGGAAACAAATATAGTATGGAAAAAATAGTAAAGTATATTAAAATGAAGCAAAGAAAATAGGAGTACATATAAATAGAATGGTGTAAATAGAAACAGCCTATAAAATTGGGAAAAGGAGATATTTATGCCTAAGTTTGTTTTCAATAAATCATGTGCTCCTTCAGGAATGGCAGGAGGGTACCTCCTCCTTTCATTTTATACAGGCTCTGCTCAGCTGTGTTTAGTATGGTCACTGAAAAATTATATTTACTCACCAACTAAGTAATCCAGCAGAATGCATAGAGGTCTTCTTGCTGAATTGCTTTAAGGTATGAATTAAAACGTACACCTGTAAAATATCAATAAAGCTAACATAAAACTTCTTGTTCCCAAAGCTAGAAAGCAAAAGGAGCATGGCCTTAGGGTAATATACTATGCCTAAAGGCTAACCAAGTCTCCTGCCACATATTATATTGGAGTGTTATTACATTTTGTCTATTAGAGGCATAGTGCCCTTGAGATTTTACAGAGTTTCAAACATAAATCCTCAGCAGCTCAAATTTTAGTTGATGCAGAAGTATAGACCATGGCTCTAATGCTCATGAGCTGGACAAAATACCAAATCATGTCTTGAGATGCCTAATGTGAGTGTCAAATTACCAGCCTCCACCAAGCAAAAAGGAATGCTAATTAAAAGGGTAGGACATGTTACAGTTGGTCTAATCAAAGAGAGCTTAATCCTTCCATAAGCTGGCTGGCTTTGTTGGAGGAAATTCTGAACAACCTTGTTACTTTTGATAACTGTAAGCCACTGACTCATGGCCCCTTGACAGCTAGCTGAGCATGTAATAACATTTCTCTGTATTTGGGGACTGGCTTAGCTGGCTTTATAATAGATTATTGTGGATGTTAAAGTGAAATGTTAGTCTTTCTTTAAAGCTCTATATTCCCCAGTAATTAAGGTTATAAAAAGGGCACTGAGCACAATACAGTTTCAAGGTCGCCAAACACAGATATAATAGCCTTCAGCTTGTGTAAATAAGGTATTAACCATAGGTTTATTCTGCAATTGTGTCATGAAAAATAGGTTTTTCAAGAGCAGTTTGATAGAAAAGTATTTTGAGCTGTATAAAAATGTGGGGTTTTTTTTTTTCATTTTAGTCCCCAAAAATTAATGACTAGAAGGAAAAGCAAGTGACATTACAGAAAGGCAGGAAAAAAGATAAGAAATATAATACAAAGAAGTTGAATGCTATCAGTTAAGGGGAAAACCCGATACAAGCCCACAACTTCATCCAAAAGAATTTGAGGTCATTAGGTATAATAAGAATCCTGGAGAAATCACAACCTTTGCCATGAAAACATCTACAGAGACCACACAAACAAGAATTTCACTTTAACTTCCAACGCAGTGACAGTTATTGGCTGTTTGTGTTTCCGAATCATTGTAAATGGAAAAAAAAGCTAAAGAAAAAGTTTACCCCAAAGAGCCACTTAACTACTTGTTTCAAAGAAAGAAATTTATAAAGTTGCATTCAACTTTAGTTTTGATATTCACTCACCATTTGAATCAGATCCTTACGTTAGCCATTACAGTAGGGAGAAACATTTCATCGTGTACTTCATGAGAAACACTCCTTTGTGATATTCAATTGCAATACAATTTGAAATAAAAAAAAGAGAAAAAAGATTTTCTATTTAAGTATTATAAAGGTAAAACAACTTCCTATAGAGCAAAAGTGCCATACTAAAAGTGTAGATTTCTTTTGCAGAAGGGTCCTAGAGTTGGGAAAGCATAATTTGCAGTGTCAGTAAGGCAATCATATTTTCATTCTACCAGATAAGATCAGGGCAGGTCCTCCCCGAGGAGCGAGCCTCTTTGCTTCATTTTTACACTGATGAAAGGGAGGATGTGCAATGCTTTATAGCGCAGACAAAAATGTCACACCAGTAATTGCTACGCAGGTGCTTAAGTACATGCCAAATAAAACCATAAATTATATTTCTCGTGCATTAGACATTAATCGTGTCAGTAGTTAAAAGAACAATTACCACATAATATGTATCTTTTTAAAAGATGGAAATAATCAAGGAAATCATTCAGATAACCTTTTGTGAAGAATTAAGACTTCTTTTCCTTTCCAGGTATTTTATATTCCTAGCCTATCTTCTAAGCAAAAATCATCATTTTCATCACATTCTTTCTATCAGGATACCATATATAATATGCTGAAGGCTCCCAAAATTTGTCAAATAAAACGATAATTAGTAACATAATGAATTCATTTAAAGTTATATGGCAGAATAAAATGAAGCTTTTGTAATCTTCAGGAAATGAAAGCCCTCCTAGAAATCACCAGCCCCCTTCTCTCTCACCACATAAATTTACTCAGTTTGACCTTTGTAATAAGACAAATATCTCACACACATAAACCCAGCAACCTTATTTGGGTCGATTCTTTTGCCTGCTCTTTTCTAAATATGAACTCCATCTCGCATTGGTATACGGTGAGCACATTAACCCAATCTTGGCCAATCAGAGCCCCTCTCAGGTACTGTTCAAATAGAAGTTGGAGAAAAGAAGTGTCATCTTCCTATGTACTCATAAGGCAATAAAGATGCAACACTCTTCTGACCTTGGCTGAGCTTCAACTGTCATTGAGCAGTTAACACAGAGAAGGGAGCAAAGATAAAAAGCAAGAGAGGGAAGTCCCAGGGTGTTCAAGTTTCTGAATCCAATCATACTAAGGCCATCTCTACCACTGATGTTTGTGGGCTCTTTAAGTGAGCTAATTTCTAAGCCCCTCCAGTATGCGATACTTTTAAGTTTCTGTTTACTTATAAACAAAGGAATTGTGAGACATATATCTGTGTTCTTGCTAGATTTTGTTATTTGTTAAGCTACTATGTATTGATTGCCTAAGATACATAGAACTTGCATTTCAGTATAACCCAACCATTTCCTTGATTGTGGACCTTGGTCTAGCGTCTGAACCTCTCTGTGATTCAATCCTCTTATATATAAGTAGGTAAGGAGCATAACTGACTCATGGGAATGTTACTAATATTACATTAGTTAGAATATGTAAAGTACTTAGGCTAGTGTCTGATGCAAAATAACAACAATAATAATAAAAATCGTATTATGTTTTATTAAGGTTATAGATCTGACCACTTAAATTTATTATTACTTTTAATCAGAAAAAAATGTATATGAAGTTTCTTTTATTTTTCCCATTTTACAGATAATGAAACTGAATAAAGAAATGGTAACTTCAGCATTGAATTCCAGGTTTGTTGGAATCTGATTCTTATATTATTTCCTTTTTATCAGGCTGCCACTCACAATATTAATATGAACTTTATCCATTATATTATTATTTTTTAGTGAGGGTATGTCTCCTATACTAGATCATTAATTCTCTTAAAGTGGTCCCTATATTGGATTCACTTTGCTAACCTAAATGCTTATCCATGCTCCTGTTCTACTCCCACTCCCTGAACTCTTCCACTGCCTCCTCTTTCCTTTCTCTCCCAGGTCAAACACCCATGTTCCAGGGCCATACAATCTACCTGAATTATTTAGTCTGAGTCTCTTGGCTACCCACACATTCAGTGCTTCCACAGAATGTTGTTATCCACGGAAGAGCCATTTTTGCTTCCTTTTCCTGTGGCCTGAGAATTGCTTGTTCTCTCTCCTGCAGACAATCTTGTATCTGTTCTCATTGTTCTGGATTTTAGAGGGTGTTTCTGAAATAACTTAGCTTTGTGTCTATATTCCTCCCCTCTCCAATAGCCATTGCTCATGACATGTTCCCACAAGGATCGTGCTGCCTTTTATTCTACATTCCCAAGCTAGAATTGGTATGGCTCTCTACTATACACCTGCTAACCTCGATTATTAGTGATGAGTCACTTTCATTTTTAATAAAAATTCTTTTTTGCTAGTACCAAGATAAATGCTTCCACTACAAAGAGCAACATCTCTCCCAGGCACACACCACTTACACATATCCCAGAAGGCCATGCTATCACCACAAAACCATGAATTTATAGTGTGTACATATAAAGCCAGAAGTGTTGAGAGCAAAGGTGTCTATGTAATATAAAGCCACCATGTGTCTCAAGGGCTGAGCTAAAGCCTAGAAAGTTGCCAGTGACAAGTTACACCAGCTCAGGTCAGTTAAGTTCATGGCCCAGTCATGAATGGTTTATATTGTAGGAGATTGTCCTTTACTTTTAGTCATATAAAGAAATGTCTTCATCACCAAATCAATCTTTTTAGGATTTGTAACATATTTTTAGTTAGCACGTGTGCTGTGTCAGAGCATCTATTATCTAGTACTCTGAATAACACTAAACGTATTTTAATAAGTTAAGAGATTTATTTGTAAAAATATGCTACTAATATTTAAATGAGATATCTCTCTGTATTCAATAACACATCAAATTAAACATCTTCGATGTTAAGAAAATGACCTAATTAATTTTAACTTATGAACTTTAACATCATCTTTATTTATTAGTTTAACTAATACAGTTTTTCAGTGTAATACAGTGACTATCATCACAAATATTCCTGAGTACCCCAAAAGTGGTAGGATAAAGAGATATGCATGTATAAATTGTGGACACTTTTCCTAATAAGTAATAGAAGAAAAAAACACAAATGAAACTCAGCTTAGTCAGCTTTCTATAGGCATTATGTGATAAACAGCCAGATATATGGAGGCTACTGATGGGAGTATAAATTGCCATAAGCACCTTGGAATATTATTTAGAATTCCTATTAAAATGAACATACTATATCCCATAGCCCAGAAATTATACTTCTAGCTATGTGACAAAGAAGGAATGGGCAGTTTTATCAAAGATAGGTAAAGAAAGTAAGAAGCAGTAATGTTCCCAAACTAGATAAAAACCTCAAATATTTATCAGAGTTAAGTGAAAAAAAAATGTGGCATACTATACTAGAAAATATTATAAAGTAATTACAATGAACAAACTAATAAAACACATAAAAACACCAGTTAGTGTTTTAGTTTATTTGGGCTACTATAACAAAATACCATAGACTCAGTAGCTTGTTAACAACAGAAATTTATTTCTCACAGTTCTGGAGGCTGGGAACTCCAAGATCAAGGTGCCAGGATATTTGATGTCTAGCAAGAGTCCACTTTCCAGTTCATACATGGCACTGTGCCTCATATAGTGGGATGGGTGACCAAGCTCTTTTGGGTCTGCAGAATAAGGGCACTAATCTCATTTGTAAGTGAAACCCTCATGACCTAATTCACCTCCCAAAGGTCCAACCTCCTAATACTATCACCTTAGGTGTTAGGGGTCAACATATAAATTTTAGGGCAACACAAACCTCCAGACTTAGCAGTGAGCTTCACTTGCACAGTATTAAGGGAGAGAAACCAGATCCAAGAAAGATTTAACCTATAGTTATATTTGTATAAAGTTTAGACAACATCAATATATATTGTTAAAAGCCAGGATAATAACCATCTTTTGATGGAATGTAGAATTTAGAAGTTATTACAAAGGAGTCTTCTAGGGTGCTGATCACAGTTACTTGGGAATATTTACTTTCTCAGAATTCATGGAGCTGCACAATGATGATATGTGCACCTTTTAGATTGTATGTTATCCTTCAATAAATGATTTATTGATTTCTGAAGCCATAAAAAGAGGCATAAGCCAGAGTATTAAACATGTCAACTTCAACCAATGTTCAGAAAAGGGATCATCCAGTCCTGGAGCAGTTGAAAAATGGCTTATGGAAGATATAAGGATTAATTAGAATCTTAAAAGAATAGAGGTAATTCAGCATAACTCATCTTGTTATGAGTATCTGTTAGGATAAAAATCAGCTAAAAATAAAAGAAAAAGAACAAATGAATGGAGGCAGGTAAAACAAGATAGAAATACAGTTCTCTTTCACTAAAAAAGAAATTTGGAGATGTATCCACGTGAGGTATGGCAGATCCAAAGCATTCATCAGAAACCCAGGCTCCCATTCTTCTACCGAATCATGATAGTTTATGTACAGCATATTTTTAAGGTCTTCATGGTCCAGTATGACTACTGAAATTGTACCTGTCAGAGCCAAGGTGCTTGCTAGAAAAAGGGCACAACACAAACAGACAAACAATGGATTTGGGAGCTCAATCAGTTTTCTTGAAACTATTGTCCAAGGGGAGCCATACCACATTTCCACTTCCATCTCATTAGTCACATAGTCATACTTATCCTATAAAGAGTTTGAAAAATGTAGTTTTTTTATTCTGAGAGATAATGTACTGACTTAAATAGAGAGTCTACCACTAAAGTAGTATAAGTAATTGCAATTTCAGACCATGAAATTTAAATCATTATAACTAGGCTCAAACACAACTTTATTAATCAAAATGGGGAACCATTACAATCAGTACATTTTTGCCAATGAGATACAATTTGTTTACTCCTGTAGCATAAAATTCTGTGCTTCAGAATGCGACAAACTCTTAGAAAGCATTTTCTGCATCCTGCTGGTTGTGGAAGCGTTTTCCCTGCTAAAAGTTTTCCAGATGCTTGAAGAAGTGGTAGTCAGTTAGCGTGAGGTCAGGTGAATAAGGCAGATGAGGTAAAACTTTGTAGCCCAATTCATTCAACTTTTGAAGCATTGGTTGTGTGATGTGCAGTCGGCTGTTGTCGAGGAAGAGAATTAGGCCCTTTCTGTTGAACAATGCCAGCTGCAGGTATGGCAGTTTTCGGTACATCTGATCGATTTGCTGAGCATACTTCTCAGATGTAATGGTTTTACTAGGATTCAGAAAGGTGTGGTGGATGGGAATGGCAGCAGACAACCAAATGGTGATGATGACCTTTTTTTTTTTAACACAGGTTTGGTTTGGGAAATGCTTTGGAGCTTCTTCTCAGTCCCACCACTGAGCTGTTCATCACAGATTGTCATATATAATCCACTTTTCATCGCACATGACAATCCGATCAAGAAATTATTGGTTGCTGTTGCATACAAGAAGAGAAGACGACACTTGAAAACAATGACATTTTTTTTATTTTTGGCCAGCTCATGAAACACCCATTTATTGAGCTTTTTCACCTTTCCAATTTGCTTCAAATGCCAAACGACCATAGAATGGTTGACGTTGAGTTCTTTGGCAACTTCTTGTGTAGTTAGTTGTAAAAGGATCAGCTTCAATGATTGCTCTCAATTGGGCACTGTCAACTTCAAATGGCCAGCCCCTGCCCTCATCATCTTCCAGGCTTTCCTCTCCTTTGCAACACTTTTTGAACCACCACTACACTGCACATTTGTTAGCAGTTCCTGGGCCAAATGTTTTGTTGATGTTGTGAGTTATCTCTGCTGCTTTAGGACCCATTTTGAACTCAAATAAGAAAATTGCTCAAATTTGCTTTTTGTCTAGTAGCATTTTCATAGTCTAAATAAACATAAAATAAATAGCAAGTTATAAGTCATTAGCAAAAAAATAAAGCGAGAAATGTGCATTAAAATTATGTATAACATAACCACATTTAAGAATGTATTTCAATATCAAAGTGCACGTTTCAACAATGCTAAAACTACTTTTGCACCAACCTAATAATCTTTTCTGCCACAGTTGAAAACAACAAACTGTGTTATTTTTCTAAAGGCCTATTTTTGTGAAACACCAGTTTGAAAGAATAGTACTAATTCTGTATAGATAGATGAATCTCTTTATAACTATAGAGAATAGTAAAATGTGGTATCTGTCTTTGTGAAATAGTTTAAGTGGCCATATTTTCAAGTCTTATTTCATTTTTGTTTTAGTTAAAGAAAATGGGGATAAAACTAGAAGAAAATGTATTTTCTTGGATAGTCGTGTATCTAACTATTTGAAAGTAGCTATTGTGAATGTTTTGGAATGCCTCAGAATCCAAAGTTGTCCCTATATAAGAAAAGAAACACTATTATTGATCGGATTCTTTGTTTTTAGAAATTCTTGCAACAACTTCCAATAGAGATATATATTGACTAAGGCAACTTTGCCACATAATCTTTCCCTGAAATTAAATGTGCTTACAGATCATTACTATAAATGGTGCTGAGAAAACACTTACACAAACAAAGCTATAGAAATGTTCCAGAGAACTCTTCTCAGTTTCTTCAAGTACAGGATTTCAGCTCAAAGGAATTACCTCTGAGATGATTAAAGTCCCCTGCTAGATTTTATGTCCCTTGAAGACAAGAACAATTCATTTTTATGTGTCTCTAGAATTTAGCGGGGTTCTCAAGAATTAATAGATTTTTGAAGATTGATAACAGATAAAATGAGATGAATTGTGGCAGTGAAAAAGAGTTACCAAAAATAAAGTATGCCCTTCCTTACATAATGTCCAACTAATGATGGAACGTGGCTATTCAGCACTTATGGAATCCAGGCGTAGTGAGGTGACCATTTCTCCCCAATGGATACGAGCAGAAATGATGAGTAAGTCTCTGGGCCAAGGCATTTAAAAAACAAGTTCATTGGGCTCTCTCTTTCTGCAACTTGAACATAGATATTCTGAGATCCTGGAGATAGCACAGCCCTAATATGGAGCCTATCTAGGTCACTGCTATCACCTCATGAAATAAAACTACTTTCCAATTCTAACAGCCATATTGGACTCTTGGCTGAGCAAAGAATAACTTTCTATTGTATTAAGCCATTGAAATTGGGGGTCTACTTTTTAAAAAGACAACATAAACCTAACAAAGGCAAAGATAACTTCTGAAAAATAAAATATATAGCTTCCTTTTTTGAGATAATATGATCTCTGAATTGAGGAAGGTCAATGAATGCTTATCTATTTGTACTGAAAGCCTTTTCATGTACTAGCATCTGTACCTGTAACTTGTATGTGTCATTGGGATATTTTTATTTATATAGATATATGTATATGTAAATATTCTTATTCCAGTATTATCCTCAATAACTATGAAATGGAACTGTGAAGGCTATACTATTAGATGTAAATTTTTATATTCCCTATTTTGAGGTCTCAAATAACATGAATGTCTTTTCTAACTCAGAGTTTCTCAACCTCAGACTTATTGACCTTTTGGCCTGAATAATTCTGTTGTAGGAGGCTGCACTCATATTGTAGGATGTTTGGCAACATTCCTGGCTTCTACTCTGTAGATGGCCATAACATATTGTGACAATCAAAAGTGTTTTCAGCCATGAGATATTGCCAAACTCTCCCTAGAGCTTCAAAATGCCTCCTGGCTGAGAACCATTGTGATCTAAACCTTCAGATGTCATTTATTTAATAAGTACTTTCATTTACTTTTATAATGTAGATACATATGACCAGAAGAAAATACCAGCAGGATTATTATACAGCATCTTTCAGTTATTCAAATTGAGGAACCTCATGCTAAAACATTTTGTTGCTTTGTAATTTTAAAATGACAAAATAAAACTCAATAATAGTGAGTCAGTCTAATTTTGGAGTTGCTGATAAAACATCTGTAAATTGTATCAATGTGTGGAACACAGTTTGCTTTCAAAAAATCTATTGAAAAGCTTCTAACCCTCTCCTGAGCTAGTAATTCCACCAAAAGGCCTGTTTGATATTTTTTCATTTATTTAAGAAATACTAATATACTAAAGACAAGATCTACGTGGAGTGCTAAAGTCACAAAAAGAAAAGGAAAGTTGAAAATCATGATATTTTCTTAAAATCTTTTCTAGAAAAACAAGATTGCTCCATCAGAGCCCTACAAGGCATACAGTGTGTACCATATCCACAAAACTTAGATGTATAAAAATAAAAGTTTGCAGTTGATTTGGCCTAAAAATCTATATAAAAATTATGCAGCAATAAAAATATTTGATTTTGCATTTTATAGTCTTGATAGTTCATTCAGATGTAAATATGTGAATAATAAGTGAAATTTCTCAAATATACAAATTTGAATGATAATGGTATAGCTATCACAATATATACAATAGAGACATAAAATATAATTTTTTATAGAAGTTAATATTTTAAATTTATTGCTAAAATCATGATATTTGTATTTTGAGAATAATTTTATCAGAACATTTATGAATGCTTTGAGGCTTTTATTCTTTAAGCTAAAAAAATTACTAATAGATTTCATGTTCTAGTATTTCAAAATAAGAACATTAAAAAGAAAGCTTAGGTCAATATATTAATAGATATGTTTGCATTTTTTGACTTGTCCCTTTCTTAAGATCTTATGAAAGTTTTTAAAAGCTTGATCTTAATAATTTTTTAAAAGGTTGATCTTTAAAGATTCTTAATAATCTTTTAAACTAGATTAAAACCAAACTCAAAGTTTAATCACCATAACTCAATGCCTCTTTAGATTACAACTTGTATTTCTTTTATATCAATGCATTTGCTAACATTTATTCTCTACATAGTGTTTAACATTAATCCTGAGTTTATTTTCTGTTTGTAAATGCAGTCAAAGGCGACTGCAATTGACCTCGGTTGTTAACATCTAGACAATCTCTAGAGAGGTGGAACCCTACTTGGAGTTTATTCAAATTGTTTCTCTCCACCACTAGTGTCTTTCATAAGACACAGTGCCAAAATAACCAGCCACAGTGGAGGAGAGGCAGTCAAACTCTCTCACTTAAATCCTGCCTAGCTTATAGCTTAGGAGGCATCCTCTGTGTCACAGCGGTGTTTGGTATTTAGTAGGCCCTCAACTAACATTTGCTAAATGAAGAAGGAATCATTCAATACAGAATGGTACTTTTATTCAATCATTTAATATGGATTCACTCAATGTGGAATCTGTGGACTCTATTAGTACTTAGTCCAGCTGTGCATGTTTTGAAGCAGACAATTTGGTAGCTTCACAGCCTGCTTTGCTAGTGAGTGATGTCTGGAGAATATAGGACTGCCTCCGCCTTTAGAAATCATACTGCTACTGGCAAAATATAAGCATACAAGTTAGATAACCGGCTCTTAATTGTTACTAGAAATAGAGCTTTCCCCTCAGAGCAACATATTTCAAAACAGATTTTGAAGCCTTTACCTAAAACATGAACAAATAGATTTCTCAACCTCTGGGGCATTTCTGTCTATATTTTTAGCCAATTTTCTATCATTTAGAATAAGAACACCAGTTCCAGCCATCCCACAATTAGAATTTTTACTCTAGGACTTAGAGTTACAAACAGTCCCTTTAGCTGCTAAGAGCTTTATTGGTAGATAACCTCTGGTGTTTCAGGACTTGGAAGCTTAATATTCTTGCACTTGAGAGCTTGGTAGGACTCTGATTTCTTCTGCTACACATAAAATCGTTAATTAGCTGATTATCCTAACACCTTTGCTAACACCCTTATCTGAGAATACCTTCTGCTAACACTGGCATGATACAAGGGACAGTACCCTGCTCATGACTTCTCCCTGCCAAGTTCTGATCCTTCAATCTTTCTGCTTCCCGACCAGTCAAAAATGATTGGAGGAAGAAAAGATGCAAGATCTCCTTACTCTATGGTTTAGGTAAGCCTTATCCAGATTTATACTATCTCCCTTCTAATCAGGATCAGAGTATAACATTAATAATGTGGAAAATAGCCTCTTCAAGAGCTTTCAAAAGGACAAGTTTCTCTCTCCTATTTTTTTGTATATGAGAGGGAATGATCAGCAAGTATGCATGTCTCCTCTTTAGAGCAGGTTGTTTCAATTTATGTTAATTCGATTATTTTCCTCTTCCAACATGATTCTGTCCAATGGATCTTTTCAAGCTTATTTCTAACACACACACACACACACACACACGTGTGTATATATCTATGTGCAGACAAATATTGAATAGTTAATAGTAAAGTTTCCTCATTTTTCTCTTCGGGCATCTTGTAACCCACAACCTCTGTTTCTTAGAAATGCCTAAGGCATTAGAATGACATCAAAGAGGTAGTAACCTGGCATTTACTATATAAATACTAATCTAGGGGAAATGAGAAACTCTTAGTCTATATTTAGAATCTTTAAGCTTTCACTTTCATCATATTAAACAGTTAATATGTAAGTAATTTAAAGAAATAATGTATATTTTTATTGGGCAATTTGGCATTAATTTTGAAGAGAAAAATTTATTATCCTTAACATATCTACAATAGCTAAAGTTCAAGTCAACTTTATCTAGCTTGTCAAAGTCAATTATTTGATAAGTAGTGATCTCTTCAGCCTTGAAAAATTCTGCTTTTGATAAATAATCTCCAGGTAATAATTGTTACTTCCACTGCTTTGTAAAGATGGTTTGAGTGTGGGGTCAACCTAACCTTTCATTAAATCAAAGCAGCGAACCAGATGTTTAGAATAAGGATGACAATTAATCCATTGCCTTGTAGAAGAACAAAGGCTTATTTGAAGAAGGCATTTATATTCTGGAGTAGTTTCTTTTGTTCTTGATTTATTTTGTATCTCATGGTAATTGAATTCATAAGAGATTTCAAAAACATATTAGATAACATTTATTATGTGACAGCATATCAGCATTTCAGAAAATCCTCCTGTATGTACATGAAGGATCAATTTACCTTTACTTCTAGTATTGTACTAAAATAAAGTAGAGCTAAAATGAAAATGTTATCAAAACATAGACAATAAATTCTACATTGCTTTCATTGTTTTGGTTCTTATAAATGACATTAATAGATGTTTCCATAGAAAGACAGTAAAGAAAACATTCCATTAGATTTGGATAAATGTGACTAGGTCAAAGTGTAAAATTTCATTCACTCTTATATTTATGTTAACAAAGCTAAGTCCTAATTCTAGTTAAACATTTTTGTATAATTTTTATGTAATTAAAAAGAAAATAAATGTTCATCATACAGTATAATTTCTAAAAGGAACCTCTGCTTTATTCTTCTATTCCTATTGCACAAGGTAAGAAATAAAGCAGAACTCATCTAAATAGTGAATGAAAATGAATTAAAAACATGATTTTTTTACATAGTGCAAAAAAAAAGGAAAGAAACTCATCTCAAAAACATAACTTAAACATAAGCATTAAAAAATGAACCAAATCAAAATCACAATGAGATATCACTTGTGAGAAAGGCTTTTATCAAAAAGTCCCAAACAACAAATGTTGGCATGGATGAGGAGAGATAGGAGCACTCTACACTGCTGGTGGAACTGCAAACTAGTACCACCTCTATGGGAAGTAGTATGGAGTTACCTCAAAGAACTAAAAGTAGAACTACCATTTGATCCAGCAATCCCAGTACTAGGTATTTACCCAAAGGAAAGAAAAACATTCTGTAAAAAAAAAATACATTTGCACTCAGATGTTTATAGCAGCACAATTCACAATTACAAAGATGTGGAAACAATCCAAATGCCCATCAATACATGAGTGGATTAATAAAATGTGATATATGTATACCATGGAGTTCTACTCAGCCACAAAAAACAATGGTGATCTAGCACCTCTTGTATTATCCTAGATGAAGCTGGAGCCCATTCTACTAAGAGAAGTGTCAGAAG
>CAUYRT010058904.1:0-87152 GCA_963574885.1 Lepilemur ruficaudatus
GGCTCAGAATATTCTTGTGAACATTAAATGCCGTGATGCTTGTGAAAAAGTCGTATAAATACCAGTGCTACTCAACCTTCATCATCATTTTTATTATTCCTGCTCAATTTCTACTTACTGGTGTGACCTTATCAACTATAAGGACCATCAACTCCACCATCAACTCCACCACTCCACCATCTCTTATTTCATCCTATCTCCGCTTTTCTCTCTATATTGACCTCATTCTTTTCCACTTAAAGTATACTTGACCCTTGAACAATGTGGGGGTTAGGAGCACTGACCTCTTTGCCATTGAAAGCCTCATTGATAACATAAACAGTAGATTAACACATATTTTTATGTTATATGTATTATACTCTGTATTCTTAAAATAAAGTAAGCTAGAGGAAAGATGTTATTAAGAAAATCATAAGGAAGAGAAAATATATTTATTATTCATTAAATGGAAATGGATCATCATAAAGGTCTTCATCCTTATCATCATCTTCACACCAAGTAGGCTGAGGAGGAGGAAGAAGAGAAGGGGTTGGTCTTGCTGTCTCAGGAGTGGCAGAAGCAGAAGAAAATTTGTGTGTAAGTGGACCCACACAGTTCAAACCTGTGTTGTTCAAGGGTCAACTGTACAATGTTGCCAGACGATTTTGCCCAACTCTAGGCTAATCAACGTCAGTGTTTAAGGTAGTCTGGGCTAAGCTGTGATGTTCAATAGGTTTTGATGGCCAAGTGTATACTCTCTTTCCCAATCCCAGAAAACATAACCAGGAAATAATTCCAAGTTCACATTGTTTTAGTTCATGATTCAAATGGAAGACAGACTCCCTGCATCCATGAGATTTAAAATCTCAGGAAAGTCTTCTGGTTGCCTGTACTCGGATCATGTCCAGTCACCATGGACCAGGGGTTAGACCATTATTGGTCAGGCCTTGGTCACTCAATGCTCCTACAACCAAGAGATACACTGTGGTGAGCAGTTCCACAAGAGCCTAATGAGGTGGGAGAGAAGTAGTTCTTTCCCAGAAAAAAAGCGTGGACAGACACTAAGAGCAATTGTCTTATTTCCCCGCCATGCCTGCTGCACACATGTGCATACACATCTCTGCACATATAATTTCAAAAGTGCCTCCACCTAATGTTTGTCCAACTAATGTATGACTCAAACGATACTTGTCCAAATGAGACAACCACCCAGAACTACATCCAGTCGCCAACCCATCTCCACGTCCAGGATCTCTGCGTAACACACACAGCTCTCACAGCCACATACGGTTCCTCTTGGTCCAACAACCTGCAGTTTAAATGATCAGTGTCAGAATCTCCTACACTTTCATTACTCAGTAGAGAAGAGGCAACAGGATACCTTCAATTAAAACCCAATTTAGAAAGGGTGACGTGACATATGCCACAACAAGTAGCATACCCTGCAGATTAGCAGAATAAGGATTTACATCTTGACAGTGGAATCGATCTGACTGCCCCAGACTTTACCCTGTGGACAGATCGTCCAAATTCATCATTCTCCCAGGCTGTGACTGAAATAAGTACTAGGAGGGAGTCCCTTCTGGAGGTCTTGCCCCTTAGCCTCCCTCTTACTTTTGGTTTTGTTGCCTTAGAAACGTAGCATCCCCAAGCTCCTTTGGGTTGGTATTTCTCCGGCAATTCTACACCTAGCTACTGTTTGAGGCTACTTCTGTGAGTGAACAACACCAGAAATCTTGTCTTATGTCCTTGATTATGGACCAGACTCTTTTGCATATCTGTCCCTTAGCAACAGATCTTAGCCCTCAGCTAAATGACTCCTAATGACTCAGGCTGAGGTGTTGAGGCAGGACTAATCTAGCCCTGTTCCCAGGCTGAATCCCATTGGTTGGCTGTTCACTATGGAATGAATTGCTACTTTCACCATCAGCAAGTTCTCAGCAGGATATTTTGGGAAAGGGCTTAAAGGATCGGGCTTCTAGATTTCTCAGATTTCTCCTAAGTCCCGGTCATATCCCCCACTGTGTCTCCCATCTCCCAGCCTCTAACTTCAGCTTGGGGCAAGGATAATGTCTTTTGCAGTTCCATGAGGTGCATGATTATCCGACCCACAGCAGTCTGAGAGTACTGCTCACATCCAAATGGGGGAAAGGCATCTCTTAACAGTTATATAGTATTTCCTTCCTGCTTTCAGAGGGACCAATTTATATTGAACCTTTTCTTTCCTTGAAAGACATGCAATAAGCTAATACACTGAAATTTTATTGATTCCCCTAAAGCTCTAGCCTCAGCAGGCAGATGACCTGTGCCCAAAGAAACGACAGGTGATCATTTAACCATATGTTTCAGAACAGCCTGACAGGAATTGTCGACTTCCTGCCCTTGGTATAGGAGTCCTCACCACCCTGTGCCACACACTTACACTCAACCAATTCTTCATTGTAGAATCTGTCTCTAGCAATGGCCCACTCCTAGTACTAATTCTATACGTTTTTCAGTTGTAAAGGACAAAAAACCAAACTGAAACTATCTTAAGGGGGAATAAAAGGAAGTTTATTAGTTTATATGACTAAGAAATCCAACAGTAAGACTTCAGGCACAGGATCAAGGATCTCAAACAATTCATCAGGGCTCTCTCGCCCTTCTCATTCCCTCTCCCTCCAGCAATCTATCATCTCTCTATTTGTTTATACTTCTGTTTCTCTACATCTCTCAGATCTGCTTTTTCTGTCTTTTGTTTAATTTTCTTTATGTTGGCCTCATTCCTTCCCACCATAGATGAACTCTGTTCATATGACAGGAAAGACAGCCGCTGGGAGCCCAAGCCTGCGTCCATATGGCTCACAATCCATACATTTAATTCAAGGGCCATGATTGGCCCTATTTGGATTTTATGCCCACACTTTTAATAAATCATTGTGAACAGATCATCACAATGAACCAGGTATGGGTATGTGTACATTCTGAAATGATAATTGCACCAAAAATACATGAGTTGGGAGAGAAAATGTTCCTCAACCAAAAAACCAGAATACTGGGCAGAAAAGTACAAGAGATGTTCCATCACTCTGACAAACTTGTCTTCTGTACTTGAGGGTATTCCCAAATATTCATGGGATCAGAAAATATACTATCAATTTATCTTTTTCAAAACAGATATTTGAAGAATTTCAGCAAACCAACAAATGAACCAAAATTACTGTTAAGAAAGGAGGTGTCTAGTCACTTAAAGATATTGGTGTACTTCTTTTTCTCAGGTTTGAAGTTAAATTTGAGAGTCAAGTTTTATTGTGTTTTCAGGTAGATCTTGCCATCCTGGGGTGAGACTTGGCTCCCCTCCTTTTCTTTCCAATATTTCTTCTGCTTTGTCTCCTTTCTTAATTCCAGGAAATCTGACTGTTAACGCATATCCTTCATAACACATTCAGATAGCGTCCCTTATTGCATTTCACCAGCTAAACAACATAGTTGCTACACCACTCCCAGGATGACTAAAATCCTAAATACTGACAACACCAAATGTTGACAAGGATATGAAGCAATAGGAATTCTCTTTCATTGCTAGTGGGAATGCTATAACCACCTTGGAAGACAGTTTGGCAGTTTCTTACCAAACTAAACCTAGTCTTACCGTACCATCCAGCAATCATATCCATAGGTATTTACCCAAATGAATTGAAAAGTTATGCACACACAAAAACCTGCACACAAATGTTTATAGCAACTTTATTCATAATTGCCAAACATGGAAACAACTAAGAAGTCCTTCAATATGTGAATGGGTATATCGCAGGGGTGGAGAGCCTGTGGCCTTCCAGGTCCTTAAGTGTGGTCTTTTGACTGAACCCAAATTTTACAGAATAAAACCTTTTATTTTACTAATACATTTTTGTTGATCATTTATATTTTTATTTTATTTTTAAAATGAATGTATTTAAAGTGCCAAAGAATAAAATAGGTTTCAACAAAATAATCCACCCAGATTGACCAGTACAATTAGAATATTAGTAAGCCACAAGGGCTAAATAGACAGCTGCTGTGCTCATGATTTAATTCTAACTTCCCCCACCTGACTGGTGCCACTACTGCACGAGACTGGTTGGTGAGAGTTCACAAGGGTCGAGTACACCAGTCTGTTATCAGCTTTTGACAACAGGGCTCTGTGTTTCTGTTTGAAGTGGAATTTGTGAATAGTTGCACAGCTCAACAGTATTTTTTAATTCTGCCTGCTTAACAGCCCATCATGTTAAAGAAGACCAAGAGAACATTGAAGAAAGAAAACAGATTTTTTTCATGAGGATTGGGAACTGCAATATTATCTTGTTTCTGCGAAAGATAAGATAATTTGCTTGCTTTGTGATACTGCAATATCAACATTAAAGAAATTCAATGCTCATCAGCATTATAACACTCATAAGGTCCACAAAGATTTTAAATTAGAGGGAGAGATACAAAAGGTTGTATTGCAGAAATTAAAAGATGAAAAGCAAAAGCAAAGATAATTCTTTCAAACAGCAATAAGACCTGGAAATAATTCCACTGAAACAACTTATAAAGTAGCTTATATACTTGGGGGAAAAGGGAAGCCATTCAGTGATGTAGAAATTGTGAAAGAATGCATTGTCGAAGTTGTAGAATGCTTAGACCCCAATAATGTTTCAAAGTACAAATATCTGCCTCTTTCAAAGAGAGCCATAACAGATTGGCAGATTGAATTAGCCTTCAACTTAACAGAACAACTTCATGTAATACTTCAAAAGGAAAATATACATTATTCAATTGCTTTGGATGAATCAACTGATACAACTCACTTGGCACAGGCTTTATACCTCATTTGGGTCATAACAGAGGATTTTCTTTGCTACAAAGAGTTACTCATTTTGGGCACTCTTACGAACAGGACACAGGAAATAGATACCTTCAACAACTTTCAAGTCGTGAAGTTGGACTGAATTTGGTAAGTTTAGTGAGTGTATGTACAGATGGTGCACCTTTCATGACAGGAACACATGAAGGGTTTATTGCACAGATAAAAAAATGTATTAACAGATTCAGATGCTCTCATTTCTTTTCATTGTATCTTGCATCAGCAAAATCTCTGTGCTAAAGCTACTGTTTTAAGTGACACTTGGGAAAAAGTTATAAGTATTGTTAACTATATTCCTGCAAATGCAACACAGGCATCGTCAGTCTCATAACATGCTCCTTAAACGGTGAGGTATTCAGTGTGGATTTGCTGCATCACTCTAAAGTGCATTGTCTATCGCAGGGACAGGTGTTAGCCAAAATTTTATCTCTGTGAGAAGAGATAGTTAAATTTCATGAAGAACAGAGTCAGCAATGTGAATTATTGAAAGAAAATTTTTATAGGAATGAAGCATTTCTGTGTGATAGCATGTCAAATCAAAACAACCTGAATATTTCTTTGCAAGGTAAAACTAAGTCTATACATGATAAGTGGCAAAAAAAAATCCAAGCATTTTGAAAAAAACCTATCTTTTTTCAAAACATTTCTTCTTCAAAAGGAAATTTCAGATGAAAATTTTCCCCAGTGAGCAAAGGTCATTGATGAGGAGGATGATATACGCAAATCATGTGAATAATACGCAGCTGTTATAGACCCATTAATTGGAGAATACAATGACAGGTTCACTGACTTTGAGAATCGTGGCACCACATCTCAAAATGGAAAACTAACAAAGTATATACCAAGAAATATTGGTTGGAGTTCAAAAAAAGAAATTGGTGATGGGTTCATCACTGAAGACGTTTTTAAGCTCTTTAAAAGTTTGTAAAAATGTGGAATGTATCACAGAAGTTATTAGTTAAAATAAGCATAGACCTGGGGTTTCGCGGAGTTTGTGCATGCATTACCCCTACCCACCCCCAATTCCTCCTCCCAATCCCCCATACCCTGAATTGCAACCTTCTTCCTTAACTCTCCTTTGTTTATACCCAGGAATCTGTTCTGGCTGCTGTCGTCAAAATGCAGGGGCAGAATTTCTAAGTGATGGGGATATGTTATGGAGAAGATAAAAGAAGAGGCAAGTGTAGAAAAAATAAGGGAAGTGTTGATGACAAAGTAGCCCCTACATATACCAGGGAGGTGGTAGATGCTCTTTAATCTGCTTAGGATGTAAATAAGAAAGTGAAGGCGTCAAATCTCTGCTTTCTTGGTCAGTTGCATTTTCTCCCTTTCTTATGGAGGTCACCCCAAGAGCTAGCGTGATCAACCATTCCAGAACTGAGGGCTTTCCCAAGATAGGAGGTTTTCAGTACTAAACCCAGAATAGTCCCAGGCAACTGAGACAGTTGGTCACCCTACCTATGGTTTTGGTTTTGTTTGTTTGTTTGTTTGTTCTTTAAAGTGGATCTGAGATCCATGTTCACCTCTGGGCTCCTACCTTTTCCCTCCATTTACATAACAAGTATTTCTGGCAGAATGGACAGATCAATCCCTATAAAATTGAAGAATAGAAAAGAAATATACTTAAGGAAACTTTTTTGAGAAAAGACAAATCCACACCTAAACTCTAAATAAACCATGGCAAAAAATGTTTTTGGAAGTTATAAATTAATATTTGGAAGGATAAAAAATGAGGGCAAAATGAATATTATGGTAAAAGACAGTGGGATTATTATGTTTTAAGGACAAAAATAAAGCACTAAAAGTAAAGGTCTTGGATATGAAGACTCTGGTGCAGCTGAAATACAGTTACCAACACACGTGCAACAATGCTGGAGAAGCTAAATTTAAAAAAAAACAAAACAAAACAAACAGAAAAAAAAACCCAAACCCACACACATTATAGAAAAAGAAAAGGGAGAAATAAGGGAGGGGAAAATAATATTAGCATATTCTGTTGAATAAAATTAATACGCAATTGTAAGCATTCATACTATGTAAATGCCTTTTGCAAATGAGATTATAGATTTGCTTGCAAATAATAAGCGTGCTCAACGAATGTAAGGTGGCTATTATTTAAAAAAAACACACACACAACTAGTGGGTGATACTGGCAACAGTCCCCACAGAAATCCCAAGCTTCCAATAAGATGCTATGTATAAAGAAATGTGCAGTGCCCACAGCATCCCCACAGCTAGAGGGGGTTAGCAAAAGCGAAATAAATATTTCTCTCTGAGTTCTCCCGTGAATTGAAAGAGATGGGCTTGCTGCACAGTAACATGGTGAGTTGCAGGACAAACGTTCAGGGGACAGAGTTTTGGGGCTTATGGTTGCTCTACAAAATTTCTCTGGGGGACCAGGGCCAATTTAAACACAGCCTTAGCCCGAGTCAATGGCCCTCCAGCTCTGGTACTTGTCACTGTGGCGCATATGTGGTGCCGCAGTCCATCCAGCTCCCCCACCCCAACCCCTCCTGCAAAGAGCTGACGAAGCACAGGGACCACAGGGGAAGCTGAAGTCGCTGTGTGTTTAGATCGGTTCTGCAGGACACAGCAGAATTCAAAATGGATCATGACCTGCGGATAATCTTTCACAGCTAACCAAGTGATCATTGATTAAAAATAGCTTTGAACATGTATCGCACATCTATTTCAGGCCTCGTTTTATTTGGAATGCAAATACTGCTGGAAGCCAGAGCTCCATGAGCAGCAGCTGGAAATCTACTCAGACATTCCAGCCAATTCACATCAAGCCCGGTTGGCAAAATTAATGCCATTCTGTGGTCTCAGTGAAGGAGAGATCGTTAATTATGCTTCACTGCCCAGCGGTTTCTATTATGGACACATCTGGATGGAGAGGCTCATTTGAAATCCCCCATTTCACTGTTTCCCAGAGTCTAAACCAAGTTGAAAAATTGATTTGTGAGGAGGAGAGGGTCGGGCATGCAAAGCGCCTCCCCGGCAGAGTCCAGGTAGGATCTGATGAAAGGCTGTCCTAGTTTCAAAGGCTCTTTTATGCCTCCAGTGCTCACGTTTTCATCGGTGTTTCTTACCAGTTTCTAAAATGCAGTGTTTGGACAGATTTCTCAGTAAATAATAAATAAAACAAACATGCCATCCCTGCACCACAGGGCTAAGAAGTTTGGTTTCCACGGCGCCCTCAAGCACGCAAGCTGTGATGTTTTCAACTCTCTTAAAGGAAGGCGAACCGGGACCTTGTCTGTTTTGAACAGAAAACCTTTCAAGGAATGTCTACGCCCTGCATCAAGAAACGTGGCTGTTTGTTCTGAGGAAAACTTCCCTCCAATGACGGCTGACTCCTGTTTTGGCAGCGGGGACAGTCCAGTGAAGACTGCACTGTTGGAAATGCCATCTTTGTGAGGAAAATTAAAACAAATTATTGGTCAAACCCAGGGTGGCCATTCAAATTCTACAGGGCTTTAATTTCAGCAAATCAGCCACATTCCATTGCACTTAGACCTCAAATAACTCAGATACCTAACCTCCCTATGCTCCACTCCAAAAACTTCCCGTGAGATCATCAGTGCTCAGAGCAGAAGCAGCGTGGGACCAGGCAGCTTCCAGATGGGAACTTGGGCCCAGGCTCACCTAGGGGTGTCAGGTGTCCCTACGGGAGGCGATGTGAGAAGCACTAGGAAGCTCTATTGCCTTACCCGCACCCTCCCTCAGACTGCCTGATGACTACGATTCATTTCAAATTTGTTCCTTTATGTCAAACTTTTCAAGGCTTCATCTTTAATAAAGGGCATTGCTCTTGGGCGGGGGAAGTCATGCTTTATCGGTCACCCATAGCTGATAGTGGCTGAGTTTCCAAACTTTTTCTGACAGCAGGAATTCTGATAGAGGAAGAAAAGTTACAGTGGAGGAGATGAGAAGCAGCTGGCCCCATAAGAAGGCAGTATGATTAAGGATACTAAAGATAAACTCCACTGGAGACCTTATTAATAATTTTGCCTGGAACTAACCTTGCTTAGTCTATCCCAATTTGCATAAACTACTTGGTTGGTGGGTCAGCTTCATAGAAATCAGTCTTTGATAAGATTAAGGAAAATTAATCAGCTGAGAAACTTAAAAATTATAAGGAGCAATATATAAGCTTAATTTTAAAAGAGCTTGTGAGTTGCTAGGGCCACCCAGCAATGTGTCAATTAATGCAGGAGATCATGCATTTCCATTCCTGGGAAGCATTTAAAAAGAGTCTGAATTCCTTTCTGAAAATGGTGCTAGGAGAGTATTTTTGCCCTAGGTAGGCGTTGGAATTAGATTAAGCTGGAGGTCCATTCCAACTCTAAAGTTCCGATAGTTTGCTCAATTAGCTCATGGACATTCAAAATTCTGATCAAAGGAGCTAAAATCAGTGTAGTATCACAACAGCCAAAGCAGGAACACAGGTGTCCACAGTTCACAGGATCAGGAAGCCAGGCCAACAGCTCCTTTGTACCTCTTCGAACTGCCTGGGGACTAAAGAGAGGACCCCAGATTTATGTGGTCTAGATACAACATCCTTCACAGGCAAGGTCACCGTTCAGGACACATATCTCTGGAAACAGCCTCACCCTGAGCTGCCCCAATTCCACAAGATAAATGGTGGTAACTTTAGGAAGCACCTCTTGCATTTCTCTCCCATGAAACCAAGTGCTAAGACTATGAATGATGCTTCCAGCCCAAGCTAGAGAATCAAGTCAAGTAAAGAACTGACTCCCTGGGGTCAGATTTGGAAACCAGGTGGAATCCAGAATCGCTCAACACTAAGGTTAAGGATGGAGCCCAAGCTCCTCAATGGAAGAAGCATGGTGTCGTGGAAAGAGCTAGTGTTGGAACCAAACAGATTTGCATTCAAATCCCAGTTCCACTGAATGATCTTCGGCAATGTATTTATGTTTTATGAGCCTCAGTTTACCCTCATAGGTAAATGCATCCTTTAAGGAATTGTGTGAAAATTAGATAGGATATAGGAAAAAGAGAAAAAAGAAAAAGCTAGGCTCAGGGTAGGCATTCTGTAAATATGAAGCTTGGTGCCATGGTTCTCAGCCCCAGCTGAGATTAGAATTGCCTGGGGATTTTTAAAACCATTCTTATGCCTGAGCTTCCCTTTCCTGGTGATTCTGATATAATTATCTGGGATGAGATACAATTATCAGTATTTTAAAAATTTTTTTTTAATTTTCCCAAGATTGAGAACCACTGCCCAAGTGTATCAAAATGAGTATCATCCTTGGATTTGAAATTTTCCATTATGGTTTAGGCAAATATTTTACTTCTCTTAGCCTTGGTTTCTTTATTATTAAAGAGAAGAGTAATGTTTTGATTTTATAGATTTGTTTTGAATATTCAATGAGATACATCTTGTAAAGCTCCTAAAAGAATAACTGACAATAAATATTCACTTCTCTCCCTTTCTTTTCTTATCATTAGTCAGGGAGCACACATGTGGCAAAATATTAATAATAAAAATAAGGACAACAGACGAGAGATATCACCAATCAGACAGTCTTAAAAATTAGGATAATTACTGAAGACCTCAGGCAAATTGCCTTGCCTGTCTTCTGCTAGAACATGAGGCTAAATCCTAGGATAGGGATGGCAAAAATGTTGTACGTTTAGCTCAATCTTCCTGTCCATGATCATGGCAGACATCACTAAACAATTACAGCACTCTAACCTATTATGCCCAGATGAGGCTTCAAAGGCCTGTATCACGCAGCTCTCTCAGGCCTCCACTGTCAGTCACTCAGAGTTAGCAAATGTATTGAAGCAAATTTGCCATCCCTATCATAGGTCATGAGCTGCTTAATCCTACGAATGAGGCTTATTTCAGGGATGATTTGTTGGGTTCCCTGGTGAATGGCGAGTGTGTGGCCAGAGACAGGTAGAGTCCCAGGGTACTCTCCCTGTGTGCAATCTGATCTCTACTAAGCCAAGAATCTGTGCTTTCTGGTGAGTGCAGGGAATGCAGTGAGGGGAGTGAGTAAACGTCAAGCTAGAAATGAAAGAGCTGGTGCCTGCGTGATGCTTTGTGCAGTCAAGGTATGCCTACCATCCACAATTTCCAGAAAGTGTTCTCCTGTTGTTCCAAAAAGCCAGGTTATTTCTCTGATTTAAGGAACGTGAAACTAACCATTGCAAAGTTTCTCCCCTAAGGCAATAGGCAAAGGCTCTAATAAGAAAGCCCCCAGGAAGTTCAAGTCAGTGGATGAGAAGCTGACATTGGTGCCAAATGGCTTGTCACAGCTGAGATCTCGTGAATGCCAAGGTCAGAGGACTGGTGCGGGTGACTGGGATCCTCGCCCGCTGTGCCTGCCAAAGGACAGCCAACACTTCTGCAAATGGAGGCTTCTGCTAGAACTCCTTATTATTGATTAACCCCTTTGCAAGCCATAGCCTGTTCACTTGTTATAGAGTAGCATTAGCCCCTGCTGGGCAAAATCGTGATGGGTTTTAGCTGATTGCACAGCAGGAACAGCTTATAATTCTCATAACCTTTTTCAAAAAGCCTTTTTATGTGGGACCTTAAATAAAATTGTAACTCACTATACTCAATCTCCCTCCGTCCCCCCGACCATTTTTTTTTTTAAAGACTGAAAGGCTGTTTTTTCTTTGCAGAGAGTCAAGAACAGGAGCTGAGAAACAAGACTGCAAATAGAACAGAGGGTTGGGTTTTGCTCAGTTGGCTTTTTTGCCACTAAGACCTGCTACATGGTCCCTTTGCTTCCCTTCCCCGCATGGAGAAGTCAGCCTAGCAACTGAACTCACAGGGAGGTGAGGAGTTAAGGAGCTATGCAGAGGCGTGGACAGGAAATAAATATATATACTGAAGACAATAGGAGTCAAAAGTCTCATTGCCAAAGTAGGTATTTATGAACATTGACAAGGGGAGGTCTAGAAAAAACCCTGAGGGGCCAGATTGAAATAGAGGTAACTGCAGAAATATGACTTTATTACATGGGTGTATATACATACAGACAGATAGATAGAGGAATCATTATAGATGTATACATGTGTATATATACACATACATATATAGACAGATATGAAAAATGTATATATTTCCTTGCTCTGTTCACTGAATGAGCTTAAAACAATGATACCCTAGTAGCAATTAACAGACTGATTACCCAGATCTTGGTTTCTAAATTCTATCCTTAATTAAAATAAACCAGGGACATTTTATATCATTCCATTTATGTGAAGCTCTAGAACAAGTATCTATGGTGAAAAAAAAATCAGAATAGTAGTTGCGGGGGCGGGGGGGATTGGTATAAAGGTAGAGAATTGCCCCAGGGAAGGGGCATGAGGGTCCTCTCAGGTATGGTAATGTTCTCTCTTGGTAGAGATTTGAGTTGGACAAACAGAGGCATTAGTCAAAACTCATCAAATGGTACACTTAAGATTTGCACACTTCCTTGTGTATAAATTTTACCTCAAAAGGAAAGAAAAATAATGATAAACAAATATTGAACTATAGTTATTGGTATACATACTGAAATGTATAGGAGAAAGCGTACTGATGTCAGCAACTTGCTCTGAAATTTTATATCACAAAAGTGAGAGGGATCAACGGATGCATAGAGAGATAAATAGTATACGGTAAAGCAAGTGTAGTAAAACGTGAACTGTAGAATCTAGCTGATACAGATATGAGTGCTCCCTGCAAATTTCTTTGATCTTTTCTGTATGTTTGAAAACTCCATTATAAACTGTTGGGGAAAATACATTTTAAAAATAAAACAAAACAAAACCTTGCTGTGGACTAGAAGTGCGGGAGGTATAGCGCCAGTAAGGTGGAAACATCATAATGCAAAGCAGTCAGATCGAGTGAAAAGCCTGGACAAACTGCAATGGAGCATTTCTGCCCAGGGCATGTCCTAGGAGAAATGAGACACGGAAACACCTATGGGTCGGTTCCTTCCGTCAACACTACTGTTAGAGATCACTCAGGATGACCACCCTTTCCACCATTGATCAATAGAATACTCTAAACCACCAAACTGACCTAACTAGCCATTTTTACTTTGTCTTCTTCTGAAAGTGTTGCCAGTTAACTAAATTACATGAAAACAGTTTGTTTGATGTAACTGAATGTTCTTTTATTTCTATACTAAATCAGTAGTTATCTACTGAGGACTGTGCATCGGAATCAAATGCATTACTTTTTGTTGTTAGTGTTTTATAATGGTAATGCGTGATATATTATACATAATGTTCCGCTACTTGTTCTTTGCTTATTCTATCCTTCCACAGCTTCCCATGTTGATATCTATAAATTACATCATCGGTAAAATGGAAATATGATAGTTGTGAAAACAAATTAAGTTAATACTTACAAATAAAGTAAACAATGATACATAATAATTGCTTAATTAAGATTAACTATTATTATTCCTTTGTAAAAGTGTAACATAATTTGTGTAATCTATTGATGGGCATGTAAATTGTCCTACTATAAATAATATGAAATTGAACATATTTAAATGTAATCTTGATACATATAATATTACGAGGATAAACTTTTAGAAGTGGAACTACTGGATCACAGAGAATGTGCCTTGTGCCAGTTGTATATCTTTTGTCTCTCAGCCAAAGCCCATCCTCTTAACACCCTGTGTTGTGACCCTTGGGTGGGAATTGGTACTCTCCCTTTCCCACACTGCCCTGCCAGCTGGCTTGCTTTTTATTTATTCTATGAAAATATTGCCAAGTCAAGCTCAAAAATGGCTGCACAAGTTTGTTCTCTCATCAATAATATATGAAGGGGCCTCTTTCCCAACCTGTGTAATTTTTTTAAAAACAAACAAAACAACCATAGGACCCTATTTCAAACCTTCCAAGTACTGAGTGGGGCCTGGGCATAATGTGTTTTCTAAAAGCACTACAAGTGATGCCAGTGCACAGCCAGGTACAAACCATCGGATCTTTGATTCTCAAATGCGATCCCAGACCAGCAGTGTTAGCATCACCAGGGAGTTTGTCAGAAATGCAGACTTTCAGAAGCTACATTTTAACAAGATCCCCAGAGGATTTAAATGCACGTTAAAGTTCAAGAAACACTACTCTATAAAGCATACAGCAACAGATGGGCACCCCCCAGATTTTGTGGGGCCTAAAGCTTATATAATTTAGGGAGTCCTTTTTACCAAAAAGAGAATACAAAATCACAAACAAAACTTGAGTATAAATTGAATATTTATTTACAATGAAGTCATAAGCCCTAATAAAATACAAATTTTTAATACCCAAAATGTACCATAAACATCACAAAATCCAGGGAAAAAAATTTAAAAAACATGTTCACTAATGAGCCGCCTAACATACTTCTATATTTTTCTAAATTTTTAGCTTTCTCTTTGTATAATAAAAGTTTTTCTATAATTTTTCTGTACAGACATGAGAAAGATAATTCAGTTGGCTATAAATTTATTTTTTATTATTGATGATTTAGACAACTTTTTTTTTCAAGTTCAAAATCATTATAATATCATGTAAAATTTTTAGAGTTTTATCAAATTTGGGATAAACTGTATCCAGTTTCTTTCATAAGAGCTATATGAGTCATGACATTTCAAGGTTCTTGTCCAAGGGGTAATTTTAAGTGCCCTTGGAACCAAGGACACTCATTAACCATCTGTACGTAGTTCATGACGTTGGGCAACCATTACCTTCAACTCTTTTGCTCTTATGTTCCTTATCGCAGAGTGTCCCAATTCTCATAAATTTCTTTACCTCTTCTGTTATTATTTTATCTACATTTTCTTTGTTATCATGATTCTGTTTCTTGTCTTTATGATTTTGACCATCAGTTTTTAGCTTCTGTTGTGATAAAAGCGAGTTTTCAACATTTTGACCTTTGTGCTGGTTTTCTTCCTTTTAGTTTAGGTCTTCAGTTTCCAGTAGGATAATTCCTTCCTTTCACTCCTGAATTTTAGTATGATCATTCAGAAAAGAAGTATAAAATTAATCTGAAATTAAAGTATACACAAGAGCAATTCAAATATGTTTTAAAATTGTGACTACAATATACTGAGCTACATAGTAGTATAATCAAATTACTCTTAGCCTACATCTATTGCTGCCTCACTGAGAAACACAGCAGTTCTGTCACTAGCACTCCTGTATTGTTTCTTCAGCGCTTTCTAATAATGCATGTGTCAATATTGCATGCCACTTCATCTGCAACCATCAGAATTCGTCAAGACAAGACACGCCAAATGTACTAAGGCATTTTGAGATGCATAAAACCTGAAACATCACACACAGACTTACCCTTCCAGGTACAATTAAAGGTTTTTGTCCTCCCAGACACAGGAATTCTGGTGGATTCTATGTTGAGCAATTACCATCAAAAAAATTTTCAAAGTGCATTTATAATTGTATATGCTGCATTGTTGAGTATATTTCTGACAGGAGAACATTGCCATTTTGTTTAGTCATCATTGTGAACTGAATCATTCATTTACGGTTTTATATGTCTGATGATTGGAAGAATTTTCCACAGAGTAGCTTCTGCCTCTATACATTTCAAATCTTGTTTCTCTTCTACTCCCCGCATGCTTCTAGTGCCAAGTGTCTTAGGGCAACTTCATTCCACGATACTAAGTATCGCCCTGTACCTTCATGTCACAGTGCTGGGTGAGGCAGCTCAGTGGGTAGTAGAAATATTCCTGGCAGTCATACCAGTACTAGGAGACTAGCAACAGTGTAACTCCATACAGAATAACTATAAACTACATAGAGACATACCAATAAGCCCCAAATCAACATAGCCCCAATTCAATTTCCATTCCAAAATCAGCCTATACCCAACTCAATCCCCAAAACACCTGCACTCACTTTAAAGCCAGCCCGTACCTAAGGATTTGTGTTAGGGAAGGGGCGGAGAGTAGCAAGAATCAGCTATCTTAACCAATTTCAGTTAAAATATCTTACTTTTGAAACTTTACAAAAATATATGACCACGTAAAAGACATTGACGGGGCCCCTCTTGGGGCTTTTGGAAGGAGCTGTGCAAGCAAGGAGCCCTGAAGCTTAAGCTTCATATTAAATTCACAGTAAATCTGTCTCTGCAGAGAGCACACAGAATCAAAGCAATAGAACAGAGAAATATCTTCAGAGATCACATAGTACAACCCTCTGATATAATGATGGGGAATCAGAGGCCCTCAGAGGTTGTGTAACTTTCTCAGGATCACACAGCTGGTTAGTAAGAGTTGGGACTAAAGTCTTGACTGCAAGTTCAGTGTTCTGTCACTAGAATTCTTCTAGCTTTGTGATTTTCCCTTTAGATCCTTAGATTTTGAGAGCTAAATTCATGCCCCAATGTGTATTGAAGAAAATAAAATGTTAGATGAGATGTCACTCCAGATTTCATTTAGGCAAAGTATCAAGTGAGTATCCTTTATCCCTGTAATCAGTCTCACAGCCTCTCACAAAGTACTTGCCAGCAGAAATATTTTGCTGATCCATTGAGTCTTACATGACAAGGAAAAAAAAATCCCTTCCATAAATCATAACGCATATGTTGATGAGATGATGTTTGATACCAAAATAGGCATTCAGTACCCCAGAGAAGGAAGGATTACTGAATGCTAGTACTAATGCTAATGTCAGCCTATTACAAGTGTTTCATTCTGTGGCTGTATTCTGATTTGTTCCTTGAGATAAAGATTTAATATCCCTCTCTTAAATTACAGTATCTATTTGGTTTTTATGGGCTGCAGTATGTTTCTACACTAATATTTCAATTTAATCATTTCCACCCTGAAGATTTATTTTATCTGACAATTCACACACTCCACATAATTAAAACAACTTCAATATCAGATATCTGAGCCATGTTCCGTTGTCTTCATTCATGCAGCAATCACTTATTGAATGCTCCTGCTGTGGCAGGCCCTGTGACAGAGGAATAGGAGAGGTATATGACATCGTAGAGGGGATACAAAGATGAAATGAGACAAGCTGTTTGTTCTCAGGGAGCTCTTAGGTCAACAGGAGAAATATTAGTGGATACCTGGCCCAATCACCACAATGTGTATGGTGGAGCCTGGAAGCCCAGAGGAGGGGAACAGTAATTCTCCCTGGGAGAGGAAAATTCAACAAGGTTTTGGAGAGCTGACACTTGAGTTAATTCTCAAAAGACAACATTCACCAGAGAGAGAAGAGGAAGGACATTAGAAGCAGAAGTACCAGAATATACAAAGCTTTGGAGATGTGAAGGAGAACCTTTGGGTGACACCTAAAAGTTTATTAGGGTGAAACCTAGAGTGCCAGGAGCTGGGAGGGCAGTAGCAGAAGAAAAGCATAAGCGCGAGGAATGTCATCTCAGCCTGGGAAGGCTTCGTGTGCCATGCTGAAGAGTTTGGACTTGCTTCTGTAGGAAGGGGTTAGCTTTCAGGCAGTGTAGTGACACAATCAGAACTGTGTTTAGGACAGCCAAGTACAAGAGATGTAAAGTTACAATGCTGAGGGTGGCAAAGGTACCAGGCAAGCAATAAGGGCCTGCGCTATGAAAATCCCAGTGACTATGATGAGAGAATCCACTAGCAAAAGACCTCAAGAGGTAGCTTCTGATAACTGTCTCGTTGATAAAGTCTGTAACTGCAAATGCCAGGGCTGGATAGCAAGCCTAGAACTCTCCCCACCTTCTTTCATACAGCAAACAGTTATATTCAACACAAAGTCCCCAGATCATTTCTATAAGCAAATAAGACATTTCTATAAGCAAATAAGACATGTCCTATGATGACCTATATTTGATCCTTTCCTCCAACTCCAGTCTAATGACCTCACATGCCGTTCACTTGTTTTTTCTTTTTGCAATCAATGAGGCTGGATGTAGATGGGCCAAGAAGTCCGATTTGTAGAGACAACAATGATGTAAGAGGTTTGGGACCTAAGTCTCAAAGCTCCTCCCCTCTAGGTCAAACAGGAAAATGCAGGAATCCACTGGCCCAGTTGGAACCAAAATTCAGCTTATTATTAGGCCAGCAAACATCCTATAATCCCCCAAATTCAGAGTTCACTGGTAAAAGCTAGATTGGAGAAAAAAGATTAAACTTTAGGATACATGAGCCTCTGTTTCCCATCCCAAATCTGTACATTGGGACCTAAACACTCAGGTAAGCCCATGATGCATGGCCCTGCAGAGCGAGCTGCAAGTCTATCCACTCAGCCATAGGAATGGATGGGGTCTGCAGGGCAGCAGGACAACAGGAGAATTTCCTACCTTTTCCCCATGAGCAGCCCAGCTCTCGGGGGCTCTCCCACGAGAGAGGGAGTGGGGAGAGCCCACAGCTCCTGTGTCTAGGCTGCAAAAGCCAAAGTGGAAGCCAAGGGCCTTGCCTTAGACACAGTTGTCCCTTACAGACAAATGTGGCCAAGGAATGTTGCAGATTCTGACCAACCAGATTAATCAGCTCCCTCTCATCAGGACATGCCAGTTAGAGCTGTGGTCCCCAACCCCTGGTACTGATCTGCAGCCTGTTAGGGACTGGGCTGCAGAGCTTCATGTGTATTTACAGCTGCTCCCCTCCCCATCGCTTGTATCACCGCCTGAGCTCTGCCTCCCCCAACCCCCGTCTGTAGAAAAATTGTCTTCCATGAAACCAGTCCCCGGTGCCAAAAAGGCTGGGCACCGCTGACTTAGAGGACACAGAGGGGCAGAAATGCCCTCGCCAGCACCTCCACGTGGGGCAGACATGTTTGGTGAAAGGCAGGCATTGCCAAATGAAATACACAAGGCTAGCTAAATTTATTTTTCAGAAAAGCAATAAATCATCTTGTACTATAAGTATATCCCTAATATTGCATGGGACATACCCTAAAAAAATGACTCACTGTTTATCTCAAATCCAAATTAAACTGGGCACCCTGTACTTTTATTTGATAAATCTGGTAACCCTAGGGAAAGAATCGTCTTCTGAGGCATGATGTGGCATCCCCACATCTGAATTAGAATCTCACAATTCTGGAAATGGAAGAGAATTTCAAAATCAGTCCATTAGTTTAAATTTATCCATGCTGAGAACGAGGAGACCTGAAGAATTGCAGTAACCCAAAGCCACACTGCGAATTACCGGCAGACCAGGGAATAAGATGCATCTCTAGTTTCCTGTTGTAGTGTCTTTCCCCTCTGCCACCTTAAGCCTCTTTTGTCCCTTGGCTCACTAGCTCTGAAATTACTCTAAAATTCCCTAAAGGCAAAATGATCATTTAGTATCTTCTCCTGATGCCTAACACGAGGCTTTGCGAGCCCTGGCAGACGATCGCGCTGTGGAGTGGCCGGCCACGTGGCTAAACTGCCTGGACGACAGCCACCACCCTCCCCTTCACTCACACCCTCTGCGTTTTGTGCCGGTGGACCCGGGTTTTCAGGTTGCTGGGAGGCTGGCACAGCCTATAGCCAGGTGCGAAAACTGTCCTCGCCTCCCTGAGAGACCATGAAGTGTGACTTTCTGAATAACGCACAACCTTTGGAAAGCATCCTCTTGCCCGAGGTACAGGATTCAAGGAAAACACAGCTGAGACCTGGGAGCTTGTGTGAGAGACAGTCTTATTTTAAAATTAGGACTGTCAGCTTCCTCCACAGCAAACCCTTGACCAGAGCTGCCAGCAAAGAACCCGCTGGTCTTTTCACATTCCTTCCTCTCCTTTCCCTTGCCTCCCTCTGGTGGACAAGCAGGCGAGCAGTTAGGGCACTGGATGTGAGGTGGCGAGGCGTTCCCAAGAGCCACACAGACAGACTGGCTGCTGTCTTCACCATGTGTGGCATTTGTCAGGCCAGCCCTTGATAAATTCACGAGATGGAGCGATCTTCACAGCTGTCCCTCGCTTCTCACAGCTCACACCACTTTGTCTCCTCCTCGTTCCCCAGGACTCTGATCATCTTCCCTCCACCCCAACCTCCCCTCACCTCCATCTCCACAATCCCAACTTACTTCCACTCCAACCCAACCAAGACTTGGGCTTCTTAGAGTCCCGGGGCCCCAAGCAAGTAATTCCTTAGTCTTCCAGGGAATAAGTTGCATCACACCAATTAGAAGAGACCACACAGTCGTAAGCAGATGCTAAGATGTTTAATGCTGATAATAACTTTTATTTAATGCTTAATAAGTGTAAGGTTCTTTTGCTAAGTGCTTGATATACATTATCTCATTTACATCTACAATTTTTACAGCAAACCACTGAAACAGATACCATTTTACAGACAAAAAAACTGGGGTTTGGGAACATTAAATAACTCACTCAGGCTTTTACTCTAAGTGGTAGAACTGGGATTCAGACTCAGAAAATCTGGCTCTAGACTCCAGCAGTGCCTGTCCAATAGGACTTTACAGTGATTGAAATGTCCAATCTGGTGGCCACAAGTCACAAATAGCTATTGAGCATTTGAAATGTGACTACTGCAACTGAGGAACTGATTTTTAAATTTTATTTAATTTTAATTAATTTTAGTTTTAATTGCCACAGGTGACTAGCTGCTATCTATAGAATAGCATGGCCTAGATTATAACCCTCATGTTATTCTAGTCACCTGCTCCCTCCTGCCTGCCCCCACACACTCACAGGCACCTGCTGAGTTAGGAAGACATTTGGTTCACATCGTTCCTTTGGCCCTCACTCCAAATGGATTTAACGTAGACCCTGACTAGAAAATTGATAGTTGACTTACATCCTCTTTGATGCAATAAGGCACAGGAAAGGGAATCGATGCTATAAAAGATATGGGCTCTTATCCTTGCTCTGCTAGTGGCAAGTCGCATAATTTCTCTGGACCTCAGTTTCTGCCTCTGAACAAGGACAGAGCTGCACTCTCTGATCTCAGAGATCACTTCCAGCTTTAACACTCTGCAGTTGGAAAGTATCCCACAGAACCCTCTCTCCAAGCCCCAGGTGATGAGTCTGGCACCAACAGTGATTACCTGGATGAACAGTCAGCAAGCATGCTTGATTGTACACATCCAACACCCCATGATATATAGGGTTCTTTTTTTAGAACCCCAATCAGAGATTCCATTTGCATAATTAACATCTTTAGGAATAATTGCAAATGACACATCTGTTCACCATCGCCCCCTCCTTAGCAAACTATGTGTTATAAACACAGTTTCTTTAGCTCTGTAAACACTTGGTGCCTGTCCTTTGCTTGTTGCTTCGTCACTTTCCACCTTGGGGTGATGATGACCTTGTGTGACCTATCCCTGTGTGGTCTCATCCTTTCTGCCAATGGTGCTCAAACTGGATCAGGATCTGCTTACAAAAACTGTCCATTTTGAGAAGCCACAGAGTGTGGGTTCTTAATCTTGGCTCCCTAGACCAAGGGTTCAGAGGATTCATGAAATTTTATGAAATTCTGGGTGATTACGCTTGTGCATGTATGTTCTGGGGAGCAAGTTCATGGCTTCTATTAATTTCAATGGGTATCCGTGACCCAAAAGATGGTTAAGAACCACCTACTATGTTATTCCATTCATATGAAAGTCCTAAATAGGGAAATCTATAGAGACAGAAAGTAGATTAGTGGTTACTTAAAACTGGGGAGGTCAGGGAAGGGAGCAGGTGGGGTGTGATAGCTAAAGGATATGGGGCTTCTTCCTAAGGTAATGAAAAAGTTCTAAAATTGACTGTGGTGGTAGTTACACATACCTGTGAATATACTAAGAACCATTGAATTGCACACTGTAAATGGCGAATTGTATAGTATGTGAATTATATCTCAATAAAACTGTTTTTTAGAAAAACATCTAAGAACTCATGCTTAGGAAAAAGGGCCACGGACGGCAGGTACCTGCAGACAGCAAGGCTGCGTCCTCTCTGTTCAAACATGGTTCTTTTTTGGAAGTAAGGCCAGCATCATGTGACATCTCCCACTCGGGTATGATGTAACAGTATCAAGAAGGCTCTCTAAGCCAGTGCTTATCGAATTTTAATGAGCATATGAATTGCTTAGCAATCTTATCAAAATGCAGCGGGTCCAAGATTCTCCCGGTGGCCCAGTGAACACATCATGAGCAACAAGGCACTAGACCAAAAATGCATTAGCACCATCTTGCCTTCTGAACCTGCATGCCATCTAGCTACTTATGGCAATACATAATTTTCTGAGATATATATCCCTGATCACGCTTTATTCCTGATTAGGGCTTCCTCCCCAACTAACTTATCTGCTCTCCTGCTTTAGGGAACTAAGCCGAATAGCATGGAAATTTCAAGGGCACCTGTTATCCTTCTCCCTTCGAGTCTAGACAGAGACAGCTGCAATCAGCTCGTTCATTTGGTTTCCCCTCAGCCCCACACTTCCCGACGCAGCCCTTCAGAATGACATTGCCTTTCACAACAGGCACACCTAGCACAAATATGAATTAGACAAAATAAGTTATTCCATCTACATGTTCTAAATTTCCTTATTCATCCCACTACAAGTTTCATTTCCCCAATAAAGGATGTGTGAGACCTGGATGTTTATTTTGAACCAAATGGATGCTTATCCAAAGGGAGAAGGCTGCAGGTGGTTTGTATGAAACAGATTGTCTCAGGAAAGAAAAAGGACTCCTTCTCTAGCCTTACTCAAATAGAATAACCATCAGGGAGGCCATAGCAGGGATTGAGTGGCCACAGTCTTTTGCAACAGCTCCCATCAAGAGGTGGAGTCTATTTTCCCACCTTGAGTCTGGGCCAGCCTTGTGACTTGTTTTGGCCTATTGAATATGACAAAAGAGTTGCTGTGTGAGTTTCAGAGCCCAGCTCTCAAGAGACCTTGCAGCTTCCTTTCCCTTTAAATGCTTAAATGCAAGACCACCACATAAGGAAACCAGTCCAGCCTACTAGAGGATGAGAGGTCGCATGGACGGGAACCAAGGCACCCCAGCTGCCAGTCAGCACCATCTGCCAGATCCACGAATGAGACTATCCTGGACCCTCCAGTTCAACACAGCCACATATACGAGTCTAGGTGAAAACAGCAGAGGAACCACCCATGCCAACCTACAGAACTGTGAGAAACAATAAATCACTGTTTCAAAGTCACTAAATTTCAGGGTGGTTTGTTAAACAACAGTAAATACCCAAAAGAGATGGGATGATGAGCTAGATAACATCTAAGGTCTCTTCAAATATGATCCCGTTTTTTAAGAAATGTTCAGACATTTGGGTTAGCCCCAATCACGCCTTTTCTCGTGTCCACGCACGGCTCTGTTTTCCATTTGGAACAGGCTGGTTTCTGCACGTGCTTTTCTTGCTGATCTGCCATGTGAGGAAAACAGTAAATGCCCCGAAAGGGGCTGCTTATGTCTTTGGTGACTGTATTTAGCAAGGCAGTATTGCCTAGACTGCAGCAGGGATTTAGATATGTCTTAAGGCAGTAGGGTCAGGTCCCCTCTCACCGCTGCCATGTACACTGTGCCTGGGGACAAAGTCAGGACAGGGCTGACAGGGTGTCCGGAAGGAGATCTGACAACACAGGGCAGCAATGGCGAGGACGGAGTAATGTTTTCCCCGCCCGGACTCCAAACCCATGGCAAAGGACTCATTTTGAATCTCAAAGACAAGAGGAGTTATGCAAGTATCGGGAAGGAAGATCTTGAGCAAATCCGGTCTCAGGCATGCTGCTTTCCAGTCCAGGAGGCAGAGCTGGAGAAAGGGTCTCTCACCCCTCCTCACCCTGCCCCAACTCTGCCGCGCATACAGATAGTTCTGGCTTCCTAAGAAGGAAAGAGTAAGGCGTGCTTAGTTCAGTCCCCTTCTCACTAAGGGCCAACTCAGGGTAAGGCCCCTGACAAAGAAGCCAAAGCACCACACAAGCAGACTTGTTTCTGAGCACGTGTGCTACTCCGACACCCTGGGGACCCCGTTGAAATAACTGGGATGCCTCGGAGGGGAAGGTGGCAGAAGTGCAGCCTGAGCAGACAGAGCTTAGAACTACTGCAAACCAGAGCATCCAACCTGCACTCACAGGCTGGTTACATGATGAAGTAAAGACCTTTTTCAGTTTCTATTCCTGATGGTCAGAAATCTCCATCACCTGAACCAGACATTCTGATAGCATCTGGGGGATTTGAACATTCTTCCTTTTTCAAGAGCTGGTTTTCTTTGGATTTTATAGATTCTATGAGGCTAATTTCCCAACCTGGGCATATATTGCAACTAAGCTTGAAGGTAAAGTTATGGAATGGATGTTTAGAGCTCAGAGGGATAACTTAGCACCTCTTATCCAGCTATTTGCCTTTTGTCTATTTATGGTAAAATAGTATAGAGATGCCAGTTAGACATTTTACTTCAAGTGGGATACAGATAGCATTAGAGTCTTATTTCAAGATGGAAAACACAACCATAAATGTCATGGACCAGGTTACAGAAAATAAACACAATTTGCCTTATTCAACTAGTTTTTTATTACAAATTATTGCTATTAGTTTCCCACAAGTTATTCCTTTTTAGTCTAAGCCTTAGGGTAGTGCAGTATAAACTATTTTTAAGAGCACAGTTTAACAATTTGGTAATAGCTAGTAAATATATATAATATATCACATAGGTTAATATTTAAAACTTACCCCAAAGAGTACCAGGTATTATTTCTATTATGTATATACATAGTAATTTTAATGAATAAGAAAAATAACTTCCAATGTTATAATAGCAGCTCTTTTTGGAAAGAAAGAGGAAGGAATAAAACAGTGGAATAGAAGGATGGAGATTTAACTATACAGCTATACATTTCATTTCAAAGAAAGGGGAGAGATGGAAGGAGAGAGGTAGAGAGGGAGGGAGGGAGGAAAGAATGAAGGAAAGAAGAAAGAGAACCAACACTAATACAGCAAAATGGTAACTCTTAAATCTGGGTAGTTGGTACATGAGTGTCAATTATATTCTTCGTTTGCAGTTTTCTTGTATGTTTAAACTATGCTAATTTTTTTAAGTTAAAAATGTTGAACAGATCATCGGCAAAGGGACTTCACCCCTGTGCTGTGTTGCCTATTCTACAGGAAATTTCTGGGTTTATTAACAACTGCAGTACGAGTAAGCATAACCTAGAATCAAATGTTAATACTCACCTCTCCCCACACAAGCTTTTTTTCCTCGCTGTTATATACATGCATCACTTTGGTCTCCACCAGATAACACTGACCCCAGGAGAGAGGATAAGAGGGAAAGGGGGAAAAACATGAAACCAAACCCTTGTAAGACATGGAGAAACACTCCGTTCGAGCCCACTTTGGCATGCCCTGTGTTTCTGTCACCTGGAGCACTCCGATTCATTCTGAGCATCTCCTCCAGACACAGATCATTTAGCCAGTCGACAGGAGGAACAATTACTGCTGGCTTAAAAGATTGGTTGATTTCTCTGGCATCTATTTGCCTGCAGTTCTGGCTCTCTGACAAATGAAGTCAGATCAGTTTGTACCCTAAAGAGTAAATGGGAGGATGCGATTATTTTCTGGTTCAATAGAAAAGCATTTCATTGCAAAGGGCTGCTGCACAGGGTTTGAGAGCCACTAGGAATGGGTCAGGTCCATAGAGAACAAACGATGGGTTCTCAGGAGGACAGCTGGCTTTGCTTCTCACCGATGCTTTGGGAACAGAAGCAGGACATGGGGATAAACAGAAAGCCCTCCCTCCACTGAGAGGGAAGACTCTACATATGCCGTGTTTAAGAAATATTTTCTTTGCCTTCTCAGAAGCAGTGAGTCTTCTAAGAGTTAGAATACACACTAAAGATTCAGGGAGATGGAAACCTAGTTCTACTGTCAACCACATCAAGATCTAGAAAATTACCCCTGAAAAGAAACCAAAAAGCAGAAATAAACCTCGGAACAACAAGAGGGAAACAAAAATGGGAAAACATTAGAACCAGTTTGGTCCTTGACACTGAGGCCCTTCACTTGCCTGCCAACAGATTTGTCTGTTGAGACGCAGTGTTGTGGGACAGACCACATGAGAAAAGCCTTGGTGGGTTCTAGATTCCTTTTCCTGAGGGCTTCCTCTCTAGGATCTGCCTTCTCAGATATGGTCTAACACTTGCACTCAATATTCAGAGTCAGGTCCAACCCCCCTCCTGCACATTTTCCATTCCCTCACCTCACAGACATTGCAGTTGATATGCAGGAGTTGGGGTGACGTAGTGGAAGCCTGTGGGCTTTGAGGGCAGGCTGCTTGGGTTCACTTCTCAGCTCTGTGCTTTATTAGGTGCAAGATCTTGACAAACTACTTAGGCTTCAATTTCTGCATCTGCAAAACAAGAATGATAACATTAGCTTTCTCACAGAATTGTTGTTAAAAGACATGATGGATATAAAGCACTTGACATAGTACCTGGTACAGATCAAGCACCCTACAGATGTTCATTATGATTATTTTTGTCTTCTGCCTTGGAAACATGATGCTATTTGGTTTTCTATGAAAACCTGGAGATTTTTCAATTCAAATTTTACTGGGATTATGTCTGTTACATGAGCATTGGATATATCCATTTTAGTGGGCCTCTATCCTTAAAGGTGAGCTAAAGGCTTTCTCTGAGTTATTCCTCTCTGTCATGGAATTGGCATCCTTTCTTCTACTGATCTCTGTGGCAATCGCATCACTCTCATTCCCGTCTCTACCACACTCTACATGAGGTCAATTTATTCGTGAGCAGCATGGTGTAGCAATGGGCAAGAAGTCAGAAGGCAAGAGTTCTGGTTCGGTCTATGGTAACAACCAGTTTTGTGAGTGTGAGAAATCTATTTATCATTTCAGCCTTTGATTTCTTCATCTATAAAGTGAGGATCATTTTTCATGCTCTATTTACTTTGCCAGGTTATAAAAAACTGAAAAAATGAATGCAAGGGCATAGATCACTGGGATAGAATAGAGACCCAGAAATAAATCCAGACATTTACAACCAATTCATTTTCAACAAAAGCAGGAAGAACATACCTTGGGGACAGTCTCTTTAATAAATGGTGCTGGGAAAACTGGACATCCATATGCCAAAGAGTGAAACTCAGTTCCTGTCTTTCACCATATACAAAAATTAACTCAAAATGAATTAAAGACTTAAATGTAAGACCTAAAACTACTGGAAGAAAACATTGGAAAAATGTTCCAGGACATTGGTATGGGCAAAGATTTTTTGGGTAAGACCTCAAAAGCACAAACAAAAGCAAAAATAGACAAATAGGATTATATCAAGCTAAAAAGCTTCTGCACAGCAAAGGAAACAATCAACAAAGTGAAGGGACAACCTACAAAATGGGAGAAAATATTTGCAAACTCCCTATCCAACAAGAACTAAATAGCCAGAATATAATAACCAGAATATATAAGGAACTCAATCAACTCAATAGCAAAATACCCACATAATCTGATCTTAAAATGGGCAAAAGACTTGAGCAGACATTTCTCAAAAGAAGACATACAAATGGCCAAGAGTATATGAAAAATGCTCAACATCATTAATCATTGGAGAATGCAAATCAAAACCACAATATCATTTCACCCCAGTTAGGATGGCTATTACCAAAAAACCGAAAAGTAACAAATGCTGATGAGGTTGTGGAGAAAGGAGAATGCTCATACAATGTAGGTGGGAACATAAAGTAGTACAGACATTATGGAAAACAGTAAATTTAGGGTTATGGAAAACCCTAAATATAGAACTATCGTATGATCCAGAAATCCTACTGCTAGGTATATAGTCAAGAAAGGAAATCAGTATACTGAAGAAATATCTCTGCACTACTATATTTATTGCAGCACTATTCACAATAGTAAAGATATGGAATCAACCTACATGCCTATCAATGGATGAATGGATAAAGAAAATGTGGTATACGTACACAATGGAATAGTATTCATCCATCAAAAAAAATGAACTCCTGTCATTTGCAGCAACATGGATGGAACCAGAGGTTATTATGTTATGTGAAATAAGCCAGGCACAGAAAGACAAATATTCACAGGTTCTCACTCATATTTGGGAGCTAAAAAAGTGGATCTCATGGAGGTGGCATGGTGGTTACTGGCGCCTGCAAAGGGAAGGGAGGAAGGAGGTGGGGAGATGAAGAGAAATGGATTAAGTGGCACAAAAATGCAATTAGGTAGAAGAAATAATTTATAGAGTTTGATAGCACAGTAGGGAGATTTTAGTTAAGAATAATTTATTGTATATCTCAAAATAGCTAGAAGAATTGTAATGTTCCCAACACAAAGAAAAATGTTTGAGATGATGGGTATCCCAGTTACCCTGATCTGATCATTATACATTGCATACGTATATCAAAATATCACATGTACCTCCAAAAACATGTACAACTATTACTTATCTATTTTAAAAATCAGGAAATCAATATTGAAATAATAAAGAAAAGAATGTGAGGGTATGTTTACTTGAAAAGAGTAAGGAGGAAATGCAAGAGGCCATTGTTGGTTGGTTATCTTTATTCTGACATCTGCAAGTCCTCAAAGTCACGAACACAGAATAGTCTGAAGTGATCACTCCCAGAATACAGCAACGATGCCTACATGATACTGCTGTGATAAATTTCATATTGCACCACTGGGTACTTCATGAATATTGTTGACAATGGGGGATATATGAGTTAAAATTTAAAAGTTTTCAACATCAACTATAGCAAATTCAAAGCCTCCCATCCTGAAATTATTAATAGAAACCAACAAAGTCCAGTTTCAGGTTGGTTCATTTATACCATTTGTATTGTATTTGGCTTTTTAACTTTTTTATTTTCAAAAGAAATATTAAGGGACAAATACATTTTTTAATTATTTCTTTTAATTTTAAAAATACAATAGCAGTGTAAATTATGGAACCAATTTAGTGCTTCCTGACTGTATGTTAAAGGTCTTATACCATAGCTCAGCCCTCTAAAACTTTGTTGCAATAGGAAGTAGCTTCCACTTATGAACATTTTCTTTGTATTTCTGTTAAGACTGACCTAGCACCTACTGTTACTGTAGCTGCTGCACAGCGCAAACAGAAATGATGTTCACAAAGTAAATTGCAAATAGTTTATTTGCAACAAGCATTTCCTGCTGCTAAAGACTTATGAGCACCCCATTTCATATATCCTTGAGCAATCTGGAGATGATTAATCACCACTCCTGCTTAGACGATGCAAATCTAGGCAACTAGAGAAAATGTACTTAATGATATTAATGGGATTTTTTTCAGATTTTTAAAAATATGCAATATCTCTAGTTATAGTGAGACCAGAGCTCTCAGGCCCCTTTGTTCCAGGAAAATTACTATCCCCTTATCTTCACGCCTTTGTTCATACTGTTTCCTCAGCCTAGAATCCCTCTCCCCTCCACTATTTCTATATCTGTCAAAATCTTTTTCATATGCCACCTATTCTGTGATGTTGCCTTCCCAACACAACCCCAGTCCAAATGATTCTTCCCCTCCCTGCAGCTCTCATGATATCCATGGGGAAGTGGACCCAGGGCCCCCTGCAGATACCCAAGTCTGCAGATGCTTAAGTCTCTTATATAAAATGCTATCATATTTACATATAACCTATGCATATCCTCCTGTATACTTATAATAGATAATACAATGTAAATGCTATGTAAATAGTTGTTCTACTGCATTGTTTAGGCAGGGAGTGGCAAGGAAAAAAGTCTTTGTGTGTTCAGTACAGAAGCAACTATCCATTTTTTTCCCAAATATTTTGGATCTGCAGTTGGTGGAATCCAAGATTACAGAACCCAGGGATACGGAGGGCTAACTGCACCTGTATCTATGCGTAATGTTTAGCTTCTTCTGCTTTGCTTTTTAATTTTTTGTCTCACATATAATTTTACATTTCTTGAGGACTGTGACCCATAGCACATCTCTCTCTCTCCTTCCCCCTCTCTCAATACCCGTGCATACACAGCACCTACATGATGCTTTGCACATGGTAAACACACAATGAATATTAATTGACATACCATAACAGCTATAATACAGTCATCAGTAAGTATCTATTAAGCGCTTCCTATGTGACAGGGTTGTGGCAGTCCCTGAAATTGGAAGAGGACGTAACAAGGATGAATAAGACACAGTCTAATGAAGGAGACAGCCATGCCAATAAAATTGCAAAGCATTGTGATAAATGTTCTGATAAAAATATGTAAAATAGTATGGGAGCACAAGAAAGGGAGAAACTACCTCTACCAGGGGGAGTTCAGGCAGGTTTCACAGCAAAGGCAAGCTCCAATCTTCAACTTAAAGGATGAGCAGAATTCACCAGTGGCAGGAGTATGCGGGTGTGGAAGGCATTAAAAGAGAATCATTTATGAAAAAGTCATAGAGGTATAAAAAGAATGAGGCGAGGGGCTATGACTGGATCGTTGGCACGCAGTGGTGAGTACAGGGAGGTAAGCTAAAGAAAGGTGGAGCCAGATTGTGAAATGTTTTAAATGTCAGGTCCAGCAGCTTTACCTTGACTCAGCAGGCAGGAGATTCATTTCAGGTTTTGCAACAGGAGAGAAAGTGTGCCACCCCTGAGTTTGAGAATGATCATGCTGGTAGCTGGCAGCTCAGTTGGCCACAGCTTTTGGCCCTTGTTTCTATATCCTGCCCCTGGCACTGGCGTTTTGCTACCTCGGGAGAATTTAGAGCAAAGGATGATGAGTTCTCAGGAACTGCTCCTTCCCTTTACCACTCAGACCAAAGCAATCACATTCTCAGAATATGAATTTATTTTTGCATGCTTTTATGTAGGCAATCAGTGAAATAAATGCTATTGGTCTTAAAGACTAAGAGCATTTAATTTCTTCCCCCATAAAATAGTATTGTTTTTATAAGGAGTCAGAGAGGAAGGGAATAGGAACGAGCAAAATGTATGAATAAAGCAATCAGCAGTAGTTGATTAAGTGAATTAAGTGAAACTCTGTCAGCTGCTGTGCATGAGACCCCACAGCCTTATTTTGTTTGTATTTCAAATCATCCTTTCTAAAGAAAGTTTCTTCTTCTAAGAGAAGAAACGTGCCTAGTAGAAATCTTCCTACACCCTTCACACACATACACACACTCTCACACTCACTCAGTCACTCTCACACTGTTTAAGGACAGCCAGATGTAAAAGGGATTGTTTTTCAGGCCAACAGTAAGAGGCAGTGGGAATGGTGAGCAGTGACCCTCTCAACCTTGCTAACAGCACCTCAAGTACTGTATGGATCCTGCAAGGAGTGGGAATCATATCCTCAAGTTAGCCAAAAGGGGAAGGGAGGAGTGGGGGATGGGGGATGCTTTAATTCTCAGTATGGTCCCACTGCCTTTTAGCTAGTCTTTAAGAACACTAATTTCTCAAATACCATGCTCTGTTTTTTAGGACCATGACCTTTAGCAGCCCGGGATACAAAGATCTCATTCCAAATAGCTGCTGTTTCCTTTTTCCAGTGCTTTGAGGGGAAACAATTTGTTCACTTCAACTGTTGACTTATCTCTAGCCAGTGAGAGTAACAGTTCAAGTTTGAACTTGGAAGTCAAACCTAGGTTCTGTTCTGATCTTGAATTCACAACTTTCTGTGTAATTTGGGGCAAATTATGTAATCTTTCTAGGCCCAAGTTTCTCGTCTGTAAATCAAAGTGAAGAAAGCATCTACATCAAAAGTTGTGAGGATGAAGTTAGGCAATGGAGGTGTTTGGCACAGAATGAGGATCTTGTAAATTTAGCATCATCAGTGTCAACAAAACCTAATTACCCACTAGCTTTTACCTAGGAATACTAACTAGTGTGAATCGGGTGACCATATTGCTTTGTAAATAGAATTTTTGGTTTGGGGTAATAAAAGAGTCAAATAACACCAAACCCAACATCTGTACTCTTCAGAGGAGGGATCTGCCCTGAAGCCCCTGCCTCTTTAGTGGCCAAACTGGGACCAGAGCCCAGGGTCCTGAATTCCAGTGAGGGGCCCTTTCCATGAATGTCATGCTTTACTCTGTGAGAAAAGAATGTGGAACCACAGTAGGTACTTGAGAAGCTGCTGGTCAGTTATATACTCAGTTCCTAGACAGTGCTTGGTTTCGGGTTAGAGTGATCAACTGTCTACCCCAAACTGAGGGGTTTTCTGGGATAAAGGACTTTCAGTCCAAAAACCAAGACAATCTGAGATAAAGTGGGCACTTGGACACTGTCTTGCTCCAGTTGTGCTGCTATACTAGAATACGGACAGGGCAATTTATAAAGAACAGATACTTAGTTCTCACAGCTCTGAAAGCTAGGAAGTCCAGGATCAAGGCACTAGCAGGTTCAGTTGTCTGGTGAGGGCTGTTTGTTGCTGCCAAGATGACAACTTGCTGGTGCATCCTCCAGAGGGGAGGAACACTGTTTCCTCGCAAGGTGGAAGGGACAAAAGAGGGGAAAGGGTTGAGCTCCCTCCATCAGCCCTTTTATAAGGGAACTTAATCCCAATCATGAGAGCAGAGCACTCAATCACCTCCTAAAGGCCACATCTTTTAATACTGTTGCATTGAAGTTCAATGTGAGTTTTGGAGGGGACACTATCATTCAAACCATAGCAGTCACCTTACTTAAGGCAGACTCTCAATAAGTATTTATTGAATGAGTGAATGAATGTCTCCTGAATACCAACCAGTTTCTCTGTATGAAGGCAGCTGGTTTATGCTAGGAAAACGAGACATTTGAGAAGGGAGAAAAAAGGAAGGGTCTGGCCCTTTCTGTTGATGAGAAGTCTGATTTGCAAAAGAACTGTACTTTCTTGGTTAAAAGGGAAGTCTCCCAAAATGGATCCTTATTGAGAAAAGAAAAATTGAAAATTAAAAATAAACCATCATGGACTTTATCTAAATGAAGAAAACTGAAATGTTAGCCCATAAAACAGCCACAGCCAGGTTGCAGGCTTGACCTGGTTTATTTTCCCTGGAGGCCCCATCTGAGCTGAGGAATGGGATTGAGGACTGTCCCCCCAACGTGAAAAGGAACAACTGCACTGATACTGGACAGACACGTGCCCTGTGGCTGTACCTCCAAAGACTGTGTGGAATAGGAGACCTTAGTAGAAAGGACAGTTTTCAGCCTAGAGAAGTGATGCTGATGAGTGGTAGAAATGGAAAGATAGAAGAAAAAATAACAGTTAGCCAACCATTTTCAGAATAATTAAAGGACTCTTATTCTGTGAGTCATGGTTAGCCTAGAAAGACAGTCAGGAAGTACACAGCTATATTTCAGGGCCAAAAAATTGGTTGTGCATAAATAGCTATCACCATCCCTTCAAAACAAAATCCTATTTTCCTGAAATCTAGTGCTGCATTAAACTGGCAAAGTAAGTGCCTTCCTGCCACTGTTAATGTAAAATTGTATATTAGCAATATGGTCATTGCTCAGTGGGTTAAACCCTGAAGCATCTGGAGGAGATTTTTAATGACAATAGTGTACTGCACAAACAGCCTGATGAGGAGAGGTAATAACCATGCCCATAGGTAACTTTTCATTCTTTTTGGAAAAGTTTCCACTCCTACCAAAAACTTTTTTCAGGTAATCTTGGGCAAATCTCTGGACCTGAGCCTCCTCCTGCATTTAGGAAACAAAAGTACTCATTCCTGTTTCTCCATTCTACACTTTGACGATATATTAGTGGAAATATTTCTCCTGTGCTCTTAACATGGTATTGAGATTCTGAACAGTCTTGACTGCTGTTAGAACTCATCATCAGTAGCAGACCCAGGGCAAGGTAAATGGGACAGGTGCCTTGAGCTCCCAGAAGCTAGGTTTAGGAGCCCAGCAGACAGACTTGCCAAATTAACCAGATCAACCCTCCAAAAACCAGACACATATAAAGGGACAGAGAGGTTGCCACCTACTTGGTCCCCGTCCAATAGCTTTACTATCATTTCTGTTGCCAATTCATGTACAAGTCATTCTTGCAGCTGAGCCAAGACCACTGAACCTCAGAGAACAAGGTCCACACACCCCATGATAAAACTTGGCAGCAAGTCTAGGATCTCTTTCCTCAACAGGGCTGTAAGTATGGATACCTTCAGCATGAAATCAACTAGCTAGGAATACGCTTGCTGTGCATTCCCATCACCACCCACAGAATACTTTTTCTGATCTTCCAACACAGCTTCCCCTGTTGCTTACCTAAGTATGCTAAGGAGGGCCAAGTGTAGGTGAAGTTTAACAGTAAGTGAAGTCTGCCTGAGAGGCTCCTTCCATTTCTCTTTGAGCACCCTGCCATGATTTTAGCTACACAACTTACTTCCAGCTGCTCCAGGGTCAACAGGAGACTACAACCTGGGCATTCCACTAGAATTGCCACTTCCGTGATATTATGTTCTACATCCTGCGAGACCATGTTCCCTCTTTAGAATTACCTCCTCTCTGTCCTATTCTTTCTGGATCTTTATGGCCAACAAGCTAATGAATCTTAGTTAATGTAGATGTTAGAAAGGGGTTCTAGTATATGTGCACTTTAACTATGCCCTGTATTTTTGTAAAACAAGAAATTATACAATAATGGAACCAATGTCTCACCCAAAATGCTCTTCTAAAAGTAGCAGAGCTGGTATTCAAAGTGGCCTGACTCTAGGTTGAGTTCTCCCACTATTATAAATGGATAAGGCCACACTCAAAGTTATATTTCTTAAAGATACAATAGCTCTTTTGATCTGATGTCATCCAGCTTTCTCCATTAATACCTTATTTTGAGATACACAATGGAGCAAGAAAAGTGTGGTGATTCTTTGCCACATTTTCTGGTGGAAATTTCTGGCTCTCTCTAGCATATCCATGATGTAGAATAACACATTGCTTCAACTGCCTTTATCCTGAGAGTCAGTCACTGCACTGTAACAACTCTATACACGAATCATCTTTCATATCTACTTCTGGATACTTCTCTAGATCTCTTGTTCCAGAATACAGACAGGACTAAGAACTTTTGAAGACATTTCAAGTCATCTGAGCAGAACATTTCCAAGATTGTCAAATGAAGGACCATTTGAATAAATAATCATGAACAGATCATTCCTGGCTCCCTGAGCCATGATGGAAGAACAGAATCATGCTTTCTCCCCAGCTCCTCACAGCGTCCTGTCAACCCACACGGTCCCAACAGCTAGAAACCAGGCTGATAACATTGAGAATGCTGCCCTTTGTTTTAGTTGAGAAGAAGTTTCGGCAACTTAGCAAGTTCAGTTTGCATGAAAGAAAAAAGAGAAGCTGTCTTAAAAGAGTTTGGGGGAAAATTATCAATAAGAAAGATGCTAGCTTATTTCTTAGAGCAAGATTTGGTTTTTTGTTTTAAGTTTGAGGCTTTCTTCCCCTTTTGTACACAAAGTCAATGAATTATTTCTTAGGAATTGGAGTAGAAGATGGGGATAATGATAGGAAAACCATTCTGTCACTGTTGCTTTTGTCTTTTTTGATCTCCCCTCCAGACTTTCTTCACTTTACTTTCATTAGAGATAGAAAAGTTATTTTTTAAATCTAAAAGAATAAAAAACTGAACAGAACCAAATATTCTTACAAGTTCTCCCTCAATAATTATACAAAATATGAGAATGCTGTGTAAGCTGTCCAGAAGTCAGGGCTAGAAGAGAATCCAATTGGTATCAGGATTCACAATAAAGGAAAAGTTTAAGAGCCAATAAATCAAGAGATGAAGACAAAATGAGGGAGTGTTGTCAGTGTGTTCCTGTGGTCATGGGCAAGACAAAGGTCTAGGAATCAAAGGTCAAACATTACAGGAAGAAGTGACTGGTTTCATGGGTCAGAGTGGACAAGGGTCAGAAGCCAACAGGTCAAATCTATCCAGAAAACGGCAGTAGGAAGCGGAGACTCTTCCAAGTGTCCTGTTCCTGGGTCAAAGGCTCTATTCTACTCAATTTACAAATCCTACCTAACGAAAAATCAGGTTGGGGGGCGGTTAAAACAACGAGCAAATAGATTTTTCTGATAAAGGAAAAAGAAAACAGAAAATTATTGAACTCATAAGCATGCCAAACATATGACATACTCAGACTTTACAATTCTTTGAGAGATAATGTATGTCATGTTTTCTGGCTGCCTCATGCCTTTTGTGCATTTTGCTATGTTTAGAGAATTTCTCACCTCATGAGTTCTACTTGCCCAAAGTCACGTTAGAAAATTTGCTTCCTCCGAGACCTTGGTAGCTAGAACACAGATGTGAAGCTGAGGATCTGCCACTAAGATGTACCCAAGCAAGAGTTTAATCAGAAATAATGAAGCAGAGGAAGGAAGTGATGCTTGGGACCCATTTCCTGAAAAGGTGATAACAGACTCATCCAGTTTTCTGGAGTAGCAGTTATTGTAGATCAGTTCCTGGCCCAGAAGCATCAGTGCTGGCAGAGCCGCAATAGAGTTTGCGTTCCTGGCAGCCATTTGGTGCTCTGGGGGAAAGCAAGGTCAGCAGCTTCCTTATTGGGTCACTTCTGCAGCATAGTTTCAGGCCTCGATCCCAGAAGCTTAGCCTCAAGCCTGTCTCTCCTAACTACTATGTGCAAGCAATAATCTTTTTAATTAACTCCTTATCTGCTTAATCAGGCACAGTCAGCTGCTGTTGCTTATAAGAACTTTCAGTATTAGAGATAAGTATTGCTACTGTGCATTTTTTTTTTTTTTTTGAGACAGAGTCTCACTCTCTTGCCCAGGCTAGACTGCTGTGGCATCAGCCTAGCTCACAACAACCTCAAACTCCTGGGCTCAGGCGATCCTCCTGCCTCAGCCTCCTGAGTAGCTGGGACTACAGGCATGCGCCACCATGCCCGGCTAATTTTTTCTATATATTTTTATTTGGCCAATTAATTTCTTTCTATTTTTAGTAGAGATGGGGTCTCGCTCTTGCTCAGGCTGGTTTTGAACTCCTAACCTTGAGCGATCCTCCCACCTCGGCCTCCCAGAGTGCTAGGATTACAGGCGTGAGCCACCGTGCCCGGCCGCTACTGAAAAGCCTTTTTACTGAAAAGAGACCAAAGTTGAAAAATGACAAGTTACTGGACCTACCCTCCCCATGACCATGAGCGCCTACACACACTATGGGGGACCCTGAGGACAGGCCTATCCCCACTCAGTGCCACTTGCCAGCTCCCAAACATATTGTCCAGGATCCTAGGGATCAACCTGTCACAGCTGCTGCCACCAGCATCCACATGCAGTGCTGGGAGGCCTCAGGACAAACCCACCCCACCCACCCACCACTGCCCAAACACACTTCCCAAGGGACCAGGGACTGGACCACCCCAGCCTGCTGCCACCACCACTACCAGCATCCACCCTCATGTGCCACCTGGAGGCTTAGGAACTGACTACCCAGCCCACCACTGACACCACTCGTGCCTATGCATGATGCTTGAAGGCTTGAGGGTTGGTCTGTCACCACTACTGCCACTGCTGACACTACATACACTGCCCAGGGGCCTGAGAACCTGCCCAACCAGCCAGCTCACTGCTACCACTGCTGGCACACAAGCAAGCTGCCTGCAGGCCCAGTGATCAGCCTTTCTTCCCCCACTACCACTAGTGCCCATATACACTGCCCAGTGGCCCAAGGACCAGTACACCCAGCCCACTATCATCACCACTGGTACTTGAGGACTGGCACCTCTGGCATCCTCATCCCCTGCAAAGCCTCACCACCACCTCCACTAACAACTGCAGCCTGAGCCACTGAGGAACTCACAGATACCACTGACACTGATTACAGCCAATTAAATCATATGAAGACTAGACTATAAAACTGCACCCACTCAGAATCAAAGCCAAAGCACTCTACCCAATCAATACTATAGATATACCTATAGGAAAAAGTCTTTTCCTAATGAAGCCAATCCATAAAATTGGAAGAAGTGACTGTTACACTAAATGAGCAGATATCAATGTAAGAACACAGAACATGAAAAAGCAAAGAAACATGACACTTACAAAGGAACACAATAATTCTCTAGAAACAGATCCCAGTAAAAAGAAAATCTATCATCTATCTGAAAAAAAAAAATTTGAAATAATGATGTTAAAGAAACTCTGCGATAAAAAAGAACACAGATAAATAATACAAAGAAATCAGGAAAAAATTCATGATCCGAATGAGAAATTCAACAAAGAGATAGATATTATAAAAAAGAATCAAACAGAAATCCTGGAACTGAGGAATTCAATGAATGAAATTAAAAATACAACTTAAAGTTTCAACAATAGACTGGATAAAGAAGAAAGAATCTCTGAACTTGAAGAAAGATCTCTTCTCCAGTCAGAGGAAGAGAAAGAAAGAAAGAAAGCCTCCAGGACATATGGATACCACAAAGCAACCAAACATTTGAATTTTGGGAGTTCCAGAGGAGAAGAGATGGGAAAAAACATAGAAAATCTATTTAACCAAATAGCTGGAAATGTCCCAAGATATGTAAATATCTTGCAAGAGATATATTAATACAAATACATGAAGCCCAAAGATTTCCAACACCTTCTTAACATTTTGATAGTTCCCCACCCTGTTGAGTCAACCTTATCAACAAATAAAAAAATTAAAAACTGTACTTCCCAGATCTTCTTACGCTAATGTGCCAGCATGTGATGGAGATTCCGACAAACAGATGCACCCATACAAACTGATTCAGAACTAAGTTATATGGAGAAGAGGCAAGCAAGCCATCAGGTACCCATATTTCTAGCATGGACTGGAACCAGCAGTCATGTTGGCTTCCTGATCATAGCAGATGCTGTAGCTCCCTTGGAAGGCTATTTTGAAATGTGGAAATGTACTCTGGGGTTATTCCTGGAAGCTCACCTAGAATCTATTAATTCAGCCTTCATAATGATTCTTTAATCCCCCATCCTTTAATAAATTCCTTTCTGCTTAAAGTAACCAGAGTATATTCATTTACCACAACTAAGGAACTCTAAACAGTAATTTTTAAAAATGGACCAGAAGTGATTGGAAGCAACAGATTTCAAAAACATGAGACCCCTAGATTGGCTATCTGACCTGGTTGGGTTTAAAGGAGTGTTTGGGTATCATTAAGTAATGGGATACTAGTAACCAAACAAGGTAATAAAACAGCTTCTTAAATGAGTACCTGAGTCATTTGGAATAAAGTGTCTACTGAAGCCAAGGTTTTGGCTTCCATTTTGATTGCTGCAATCAATTCACCCCCATTTTGTAGGGGTTAAGGAATATAAGAAGTATAGGTTAGAAATGGCTGACTTTATCAGCACTCGTGAGCTTTACAAAAGAAAAACACAGACTAAAAAATTTAGACTCTCAGTTCAAGGGATTGTTAGAGAAAGGATTGTTAGAGTTTCCAGGACTCCCCTCAAAGAACTTTTTATCTTTTACAGTCACAAGATGCCATGGCCAAAAAGCAAACACAGAGTCAAATTTGGTCAGTTACCCAATCTAGATCTAAGGCACTGAGAAAGACATAGATGAAGTGGAAACCAAAATCCCTGAATAATGCTTTTGTGAATTTCTTCTCTACCCTTGGGAGAGGTGGGAGATACCGCTATTGAAATTAGTTCCCTGTTTTCGGTGGTGTTGATGGGTGTCCAGAGGTGCAGACACTAAATAGTAGGATTTAACTAACAGAAACCAAGTGGCTATAGTTATTATATTAGCAGAATAATTTGACTTGCAGAGATATTTTGGTGGTGGCTAATTGATCATGGTGTTCCTAAAAATGAACTAGATGCATGGCCTATAAAGGATGTACTTGACCTTTACAAGTGAAAAAATTCTAAGCCTAATGAACCTAGACTAAAATCATCATACTTGACTTAAATTATCACTAGATAATCAGGGCCTATCTCCCCATACCTAGACTCTCAATTCAGTGAATAAAAGGGAAGACCCATGATGAAGGACTTTATAAGAACCTATGAAAATATCCCTCTACACCTTCCCCAGTAGAACTGGCACACATTTACCAAGGTAACTGTGTCCTGGAGAAGGTGGAATAGCTATACCTTTCACAAATTATTGGACATGGCTTTGAATTTGTGCTAACCCCTGGGAACCTAGAATATCACTGTTTCTCTTACTAAGAGCAGGGCCTTATCTATGGGTATCCAGTGATAAATGAAGTCTGAGTCCAAGTCCATCTCACAGTGGGCACACATTTTCTGTTAAGCCAACCTCTAGTTATTTCTCCCATTTCCTGATTTATAGTTTGAATGGATAAATCCAAGGGATAGAAGAATCCTCAAATTGCCTCCTGACCCCAAAAGATTGCCCTTTCCTGACAAAATATAATAGTAAAACAAAAGCAATACTCTATTTTTAAGAGAATTCTGAAAATCAGTAACATCATCAAAGAAAACTGAAGCCCTAAAGACTCCACAAAAAATAAAAACCTGTTAGAACTAATAAATGAATTCAGTAAAGTTGCAAGATACAAAATCAACATACAAAAATCAGTAGCATTTCTATACACTAACAACAAAGTATCCAAAAAAGAAATCTCATTTATAATAACTACAAAAATATAAAATACTTAGAAATAAATTTAACCAAGTAGGTGAAAGACCTATAGACTGAAAACTATAAAACATTGATGAAAACAGCTAAAGAAGGCATAAATAAATGAAAAGATGTCCATGTTCATGGATTGGAAGAATTAATATGGTTAAAATGTCCATACTACCCAAAGCGATCTACAGATTCAATACAATCCCTATCAAAATTCCAATGACATTTTTCACAGAAATAGAAAAAAGAGTCCTAAAATTTGTATGGACCCATAAAAGACCCTTAATAGCCAAAGCAATCTTGAGTGAAAGCTGGAGGCATCACATTATTTGATTTTAAAATCTACTAAAAAACCATGCTACTCAAAACATCATGGTACTGGCATAAAAACAGACACATAGGCAAATAGAACCAAATAGAAACATCAGAAATAAATATACACATTTATAGTCAATTGATTTCTAACAAAGATGCCAGGAACACATAATGGAGAAAGGCCAGTCTTTTCAACAAATGGTGCTGGGAAAACAGGATTCTCACACACAGAAGAATGAAATTAGATTCATCTCACACCACATACAAAAATCAAGTCAAAATGAATTAAACACTTAAATATAAGACTTTTGAAACTATAAAACTACTAGAAGAAAACATAAAAGAAAAGCTTCATGACACTGGTCTGGGCATGATTTTTGGATACGACCCCAAAAGCATAGATACCAAAAGAAAATAAAGAAAAATGTGATTACACCAAACTAAAAAACTTAAGAGACAACCTGTGGAATAGGAGAAAATATTTACAAACCATACATCTATCTCATAACAAGTTAATATCCAAAATATAAAAGGAACTCAAACAACTCAATAGTAAGAATACAAATAACCTGACTTAAAAACGGGCAAAGGACCTGAATTTACATTTACCAAAAGAAGATATACAAACAGCCAATAGGTATATGAAAAAAATGCTCAACATCACTAATTATTAGAGAAATGTGAATTCAAACTACAGCAAGTTATCACCTCATGTCTGTTAGAATGGATTTTATCAAAAAGATGACAGATAAGTGCCGGTGAGGGATATAGAAGAAAGGGAATCCTTGCACACTCTTGCTGGAAATATAACTTAGTGCAGCCATTATGGAAAACAGTATGGAGGTTCCTCAAAAATTAAAAATGGAACCATCATATGATCTAGCACTCCCACTACTGAGTATATATCCAAAGGAAGTGAAATCAGTATGTTGAAGAGATATCTGCAATCCCATGTTTGTTGCAGCCTTATTCACAATAGCCAAGATATGGAATCAACCTAAGTGTTCACCTACAGATGAAGAGATAAAGAAAATATGATATATATACACAACGCAATACTACTCAGCCTTTAAAAAGCAGGACATCCTGTCACTCGCAACAACATGGATGAAACTGGAGGATATTATGTTGAATGAAATAAGCCAGGCACAGAAAGACAAATACTGAATGATCTCACTTATGGCGATCTAAAAATGTCAGCATATGGAATGTAAAAATATTAAACTCATAGAATCAGAGAGTAGAATGGTGATTACCAGGGGCTGAGGAGTGGGTGGATTGGAGAGATGTTGGTCAAAGAATATAAAATTTCGGTTAGATAAGAAGAATACGTTCAAGTGACCTATTGTATATCATGATGACTATAGTTAATAATAACATATTGTATACTCGAAAATTGCTCAGAAAGTAGAATTTAAGTATTCTCATCACAAAAAGGACAATATATGATGCAATATATATGCTCATTAGCTTTATTTAGCCATTCCACAATGTATACATATATCATGTTGTATACCATAAATATATACAATTTTTGTCAATTAAAAAATAAAATTTAATTAAAAAAAAGAAAACTGCAGGAGTGGTGATTTCTATTACATCCCCATTTAACTCACCTACCCAACATGTTCAGCAAACAGATGGATTTTATGGCTTGTCAAAATCTTAATTAGTCATTCCAATCATTACTATTATTCCTAAAGTTGTCTCTACTGGAGCAAATTGACACAAGTGTGGCCATCTAGGATGCAGTCATTAAGCTTACAAATGCTTTTTTCTCTACTTAACCTACAGCCTAAAACACCAAAAGCAATTTACTGTCACCTAGCAGGCGCAGCACCTTCATATTCTGCCTATGAGCATGTCAAGGCCCTACACTTCTTGACATGAGAAAAAAATGAACTTCTATCAGGTATAAATATTATTATTTCAAATCTTTGGTACTAATAGCTAAATAAAATTCCTAACAGAAATACGGACCATGTCAAAATTCATACCATAGTCAACGAATGTGGAAAGAAGGATTTGGGAATATTTGGGCCCAAGAATAGGAATCTGGAATCATTATTTTTCTCAAGAGCCATTAGAAAGACTTAATTGAAACAGTCCACATGCTGCTGGTCTACATGCAATCAATTTAGTAGATCAATCAAGCATTCTTCTAAGTTTAAAAATATATATATATCAAAGTGGTTAGGCTGAATGACCAGTTGTTCTATGGAACTGACAAGTCAATTCTAACCAACATCCCTGAATAAATTTAGTTTGTGAGTCTCAATTACTTTTGATTAACAAAATGTGCTCATTCTCACCATACAATAGCAGTTTTTAAAGTGTCATTGTTGTTCTTGTTGATGTAGGCATAGCCACAGACTTACTCCTTTTCTCTTGGTTCTGGGACTGATACAGGATTTCTAGTTTGATTGAAAGCTTAAGCTTGCTACACCTCAGTAGTGAAAAAATAATAACACTCCCCTCACTATAAATTCCATCCATAGAGGAATTGTGAAGATCAATGAGGCTATACTGGGCCAATTTCCTGTCTTATGTAAATCTAAGACAAAGTCAGACTCGTACAGGATTGGAACCATAGGCGCTGTTTCTTAGATTCCCAGAAGAAAGTCACTTTATCAACATAAACTTGGCACAATTTTGAAACGTAACAGCATTCATCTTATCGGCCCATTGACTTGCTGTAGTAAGTTGTGATATTTTCCTTATTATTTTATGCCCAGAGCCACAGAAGATTAATGTTACAAGTTAAGAAAACAGTGCGATATTTACAGCTTCCTCTGTTGCTGAATATTAAAGTTCTTTCGTAGGTCCAGCATCCTGAGAACCACAGGAGAAGGTCACACGTGTGCTCTTTCCATAATGTTTAGCCCACAGATTAATGTCCTTGTCCGAAAGCAAGAAAGACAAGAAAAAGCTGCCGTCTGTCGTTAGGAGTAGAGGTATATAGTGATGAATCAATTCAGAGAATATGCTGTTTACGAATAAGAAATAAGATCTGTACCCAGCTCTGGACCAGAAATAAGCATTGATTTTATGGATGAGAAGGCAGCAGTGAAATATCACTTCCAAAGGGAACTGCTGGTCTCTGGGTTTTCAAAATATCACCTCCATCAAAGAGTGTTGGTGAGAATGTCAGCTACAAGCTGGAGACTGCAAGGGCAACTGAGATCCTTGAGAAGTTTGTTTCTGTGGCATCAGGGGAAAGGGGGAATGAATCCAGGTGAAGCTAGAATGTGAGTCTGGTGGGTCGCCAAGAAATCACGTTCACGCGTATCTGAACACTCACCATGTATCAAAAACTGGACTCTGGAGGAAGATATGGATGGGGCAAGACAAGGAGTCCTCAAAGAACTTACAGTCTAGCAGAGAAGACAATCACACAAGGTAACCATTAACAGATAAGGGCTTCCAGTCCCACCTTCCCCCCCATCACAGGAAATGCTGAATTTCCCTGTCTGCTGGTCCCTCCCTGGCCATCGGGGGAGTATGTAGCTTTCCTGGACAGTCCCGGGACTTTTGGGTTGCAGTCCTGGAGAATGAAAAGATGAAGACCTAAGGAGGGGACCTGCTATGCAGGGAGACTGGGCAGATGTACCAAGAAGTAGAAGAAGGGAGAAGAGTGGGAACCAAGGGGGTGAGAGAGATGGAGGTGTAGGAGTAGCAGTGGCTCCAGGGAGCTGTGAAATTGGAGAGATCTGGAAAGGAGAGAGAAGAAAAGAGTTTCAAGAAATGTCTCTGGGCATTCACGTCTTTTTACTTTTAAAATTTTTTGGCAGCTGTAGAGACTGGGCTTCCTTTTCATTACTTTAGACTACTTTTATTCTGTCTCCTTGTGTAGATTGGACCACATGGGACCTCAGGAGCAAACTCAGCTTCCTGCTGGATTAAAGTCCACTTTCTGGATCTGGACCCAGAGAGCACTTTTCACCAAGGCCGCCAGGGAACAATAGAGCAAAGAGGAGAGGTTGAACAAGCATGAGTCATAATGGTTATTTATATTAAAATGAAGAGCTACACAAACATTGAGGTGACAACACCATAATCAATGCTACAAAATATGGAGTCAATAGACGCAGCCAAGTGGGTTACAGTAAAGGGGCTTTAATGCTTGGCACAAGTAAGGAGCACACTGGGATAGTTCCCAAAGCAGTGTGTCCCCAAACAAGGGGACTGGGCTGGTTTTATAGTCAGTGGGTAATGAGGTTTGATCTGATACCATCTTGCTAGGGGGTAATGCCAGGAAATATACTCTGACTGAATCTTACCATGGGGTATCACCAGCCTCAGTCTTATTGGATCCTGGATCCTGCCACACAGCGTCCATTTCTTAATTCAGTCCCTGCTCCTCAGTCCAAGCATTTAGATTCCACCCATGGTTGCACGCTTGGTTCATCTGAGCCTGCTCAGGTCACATGACCTTCAACCTGGGGTTCCATGGCAACTGAAAAACAACTCACAACTTTGTTACGTGAAAGTTAAGCGAAATTGGCCTGATACAGCTAAACCAACTGACAACCACTAGCAGAGATGTTTACATGTTAGCTGAGGCCTTCCGCTCAGCCCACTGCTCTGCTCTTGGTCACTATCCCACCTCCTCAGGCTTCCGTATCGTCTGTGTTGGTCCTGGCAACCCATACTCTGAGGTCAGCTTGATTCTACAAGTATTGGAGGGTAGCCGAGGATTAAGGGAGCACAGTACCACCTAATCAAGTGTATCTAGTTGGCATTAAATGCTGTCAGCAATCGTGGATTTGATTCTTTTGTGCTGACTAACTTCGTGCACAGAAAATTCTAATCCGTGGTCACAAAGCACATAGTTTACTTAAGCAGCCTCAAGTGTCATGCATTACAAAAGAAGCCAGGAAAAGGGTCATTGGTTCATATAACCTATCCTACTGTGAGGGTGAGGGGATGTGCAGGGAATTTACACCCCAGTTGTGTTTCATTCATTCACTCATTTAAAAATATATGTTTCTTGGGGGCCAACTGAGTGTCAGGCAAAATTTAAGGTGCTTGAATAAAATCAGCATGTACTACTCCCTCAGCTGTGGAAGTTGCCCTTTCCCAGATTAGCATTAAAATTTAAAGACTTCGCATAAAAAAATAGTTAAGAGGATAAATTTTATGTTGTGTTTTTTACCACAATTAAAATTAAAATATTAAAAAAACACAAAAGACATATACCTTAGTTGCAAAACAAAAGTAAAGAATTCATTATTATCTGGGTACCCCGGGCATTATCATCTGAGCTGGTCAAAAAAAATTTTTAGACGTATTTACAAAGTCGCTTTATTAAATATGGGAAAATATGGGAGCCATTGTGTGATATCTGGGCTTAATAATAATAGCACAGTGCAGAGCTTCCACAGTCGGGCAGCATATGAAGCCATCTCTAATGTTAGACCTAGAGGTTTATGCAGCCTCGGGGGCACAGTGTCAGGTGGGGCTAAGGAGGAAGCATACTTTATAAACATTGATTGCTTCTTGTTACTCCTTGCTAATGTAATCTGCGTTGCAGATTAGAATTAGCATAATATTATGGGTAACGTCAGGCGAAAATGATCTGAGCCACAGTGCTGTTTGTGGATTTGGTTTTGTTCTTCAGGAAGTTGCTTTAGAAAGGGCATAGAAAGACTTTGTATTTTCTTGCCAGAGTTGTAAGGGAGAACAATTTTTCTGCCCTTTCCTTGTTCAAATATTAAATCGTGAGTAATAGGCTACATCACTGCATCATGTATGAATGCTTCTGGTCAAAGAACAATTTTTCTTAAGTTCCATTTGACCTTTCAGATCAAAACTGTGACAAACAGCCATGTTTGGGCCAATTACATTTATAGAATGCTATTTGTAAAGAACCTAAACTGTGGCCTTTCTAGAAATATGTGCTTGTAAACACCTATATATAAGTACCACTCTTCTGAGCACTAATTTTCTGCTGATTGCATGTTGGTCTCTCTCATCTGCCATATTTTGCTGTAAATCTCTGGCAGGCAGAAACCCTGCCTGTTTAGTAGGATATATTTCATGTCTGGTGAGTGAGCTGTTGGACTTTTAATAGCTCTTTCATTATTGTTTACTCATCTCCTTTAACATTGCTTACTGAAAAGACACCAGCCACTGATCCTCCAATCAACCTTGAGCCAGAGGGGGTCTCTTGTCATTTTCTGGGTCCTGGAAGGAATTCCTGATGCGTGGATAGGGCAGATGCTTGGGTTGATCTCAGACTCACCATCACTCCCCTGCCCCGGGCAAGCACACACAGAAAGACACCCACACTCTGATGTCAGCTTCACCACTCTGGGCTGAGTCTCTGTCTCGCTCCTCTGAACCACCTTATCCCCAGCCCTTTGTCTTTTTCTCCTGTCCCCAACCCAGAATGGAAAAATGTGTTTCCTGACCAGGATATTAACTCTCAGGTTCACTCAAAAGTGAAACGGGACACTTGGCCAAAAGACTTAGTTAAGCTCATAATTTTTCTAATGGTAGAACTAAGAGATGAGGCTGTGGTTTTGATTGTTCCCCATGGGAAGAAGTAAGAATATGGAGATTGTTGTGCTACTGACTGACTCTGACTTTCGAAAACCATTTTTCCCTGTGGGGTAGATTGGCATTGACTATAAATACACTTTGTTAACCCCGCTTTCACTTCTTCCTGATTTCAGATATTTTCATCATTGCTATAGCACTTTTCCAGGTTAATTACAAAGAAAAGTGATGATTTTTTAAGTGTTTCATTCAAGAATGGTTCAAAATTATAACTTGCAAGTACTTGCGATTAGAATGCATGAATTGTATCCTCATGAAAGTTCAAAGGAGCTTTGTGTAGGTAATATTTTTGTATTTTCCCTAATTAGAATATCTTCATTCTTCTTCTCTGAATATAAAAGTAATACTTGCTCATCATAAAAAATTCAGGCAGTATAAGAACATATACATGAAGAAGTGAAAATGATCTACAATCTCACCATCCAACTTCTGAGAATTTTTTAAATGAGATATAGTGAACATGCCATAAAATTCACTTTTTCAAAATGTACAATTCAGGGGTTTTTAGTACAGCCACTAAATTGTGCAACTATCACCATTATCTAGTTCCAAAAGTTTTTCATCACCCCAAAGCAATTCCCGCATCTATTAGCAGTTACTCCCCATCCCCCTCCCCCCAGTCCCTGGGAACCACTAAAATACTTTCTATCTCTATGGATTTGCCTGTTCTGGACATTGCACATAAACTGAGTCATACCATATGTGGTCTTTTGTGACTGGACTCTTTCATTTGACACAATGTTTTCAAGGTTCATCCATGTTGTAGCATGTAACAGTACTTCATTCCTTTTTATGCCTGAATAGCATTCCATTGTATGGAATTACCCATTCGTCATTCATTGAACATTTGGGTTGTTTCCACTTTAGGGCTATTATGAACAATGCTACTATGAACATTAATGTACAAGATTTTGTGTGAACATACGTTTTTAAATCTCTTAGCCTAAGAATAGATCAATGAATAACATTCCAGACTTTTTTCTATGCATACCTATATTTACAGGTAAATATTAATATATTGTGCTATATTATTGTTCCCCTTTCCTGTAGGAGAATTAATAAAACCTCCAGTTGCCAAATGACTTGCAGTGCCTTCTGTGGGAAGAATATATGTGTTTCCGCACCATCATCATGGCCAATAAGTTGCTTGCCTTGGCCAATGGGCTATGGTAGATACCACACACATCACAACTAAGCAGAAGTTTTAAGAGCCATTGTGCATTTCTGTGAGCTCTTTTGTTCTTTCCCTCTGCCACGAGTAGGATACTGCTTCTTCAGCTTGCGTCCCAGAATAAGTAGACACAAGGAGCCGAAATGCAGCTGACTGCAACCATTAACAAATGTGTGAAAGACGAATAAATTATTGTTATAAGCCACTGAAACTATTACTGTAGCAAAGCTGATTACTGCATAAATCTTTTATCATCTGCTTTTCCCACCTAAGAATATAATGTGGACATCTTTACAGATGTAAACTTAAAACAGTGGTGTCACAGAATCTGAAGTCCAAGTAGACTAAATGACTTTTTCCAGGTGACAGAATTAGTAAGAGAGATGAAGTCAAGTTTATATCCCTGTTCTGATTTGCAATCCAGTTTTCTAATTAAAGCAAAGGAGGGGGAATCTTGGACGCTTTTGGTGAGATTAAAGGAGGTCTGTGAAGACCTTCATGCAGCTGCATGATTGCTAGGCTGAAAATTCCAAACTCACTCATGCTGTACTAATGAGTTAATACTAATTGGAAAATTGTAATAAACTGAAATGTGTGTGTTGTACTTTCCACAGAAAAGTATTTTCAAAGTGGGAGGGAACCTATTATAGGAGTTAATCCTTATTCTTTATCTCCGCAGCCACTGGGTCTGGGATCTCTACTGACAAATGAGTAGTTCACTGCTTTCAATCCATTTTGTGCGCCTCACATTTTGTGTGATTTAACATAATCACCAACCTTCACCCCAGAGGCTGGTTGCTTAGCCTGCAAGGAGCCACTGGTAGAAGAAAATCTTGGCCAGCATCTGCCCACGCTCCGTCTGGTTTAAGGCAGTGTTTCCATCTCTTTTGCTATCTTAAACTCATAAATAAATAACAGCTTTGCGTATCTAACTTTCAAAAAGAACGGATTTGCTAAATTGTCACTATTGTTAAATAATAGCCAGCCGCTTAAAAATCCCCACTCACAGGCTTTCAGTCTTAATATCACTTATAGGTGATAAAATGGCCACCGGTGGTCTTCAGAAACCTAGACCCAGTAGGCCAATACAGGAAGAATTTTCCTTCCTTATATTATTACGCTGAGTAGGCAAAACTCCATTAAAAATAACTGATTTCTGGCCTGGCACAGCAGCTCAACCCTGTAATCCCAGTACTTTAGGAGGCTGAGACGGGAGGATCGCTTGAGGCCAGGAGTTTGAGACCAGCCTGGGCCACATAGCAAGACCTTGTCTCTACAAAAAAAATTTAAAAATTAGCCAGGCACGGTGGCACACACCTGGCTTCTCGGGTGGCTGAGGCAGAAGAATCTCCTGAGCCCAGGAACTGGAGGCTGCAGTGAGCTATGGTCACAACACTGCACTCCAGCCTGGGTAACAGAGCAAGACCCTGTCTCTAAAAAAATAGAAATAAACTGATTTCTGTCATACAGGTGAGAATAGTTAGGTGAGAAGTTTATCAATTTCTTGTTTTTCTAAGACCTATTTCCTATTTGCACATACACACATAAACATTCAGCATACTTCCAGAATGCTACAAGTTGTTAACCTTTTTCACCAAATCAATTTAATAGTTATTATGGCACAGGCATTTAGAGATCACCTTAGTATTACACTAATCCCTTCAATTTACAGGCAAGAAAAATAGCATCCTCAGAACTGAAAGGGCCATAAAGCAGGTGGTAGAGCTGAAACTAGAACTCTGTCTCCTGACTCCCTAGTCAGTGCTCTTTCCATTCCAAGCCACCTCCTTAGCAAGCGTGTAACCAAGCGATTTTATAAGACCTGTTCACGGCAGGAGTCAAGATGGCACCACTGAATCTTCTGGAAAGTTGAACCGCCTATGGAAAGTGCCGTTTCAGTGGACATAAACCCTGGCAAGGACTTAGGAACAAAGATCTCAACTAAGGTGATGGATGGAAGTAGACACAGGCCTTCATCTGGTGGCAGCATTATGACTAAATAAACTTCTCCAGTCCTGACATTGCTCCCCCAGTGGAACCAGTCGGGATTAGTCAGAGAGAGCATCCTCAAAAGAATAGAACAAGAAACATTGAGGGGGCCGATTGTTAAGACTCTTGAAATGTGTTAACCCCTTTACCCAGCAAGATCTGAGTTGGGTCTAGAGGGAGGAGCAGCTTCGGCCCTGCTGGTTCCTGTAAGGTTAATCATTCTCCTCATCCACCAGTAGCCTGCAGTATCCAGGGCTGAAGGGACAGACACACTCTCCGGCCAGACTCAGGGCTTCACCCAGGTGTCTGCACTTTGCCATTATCCAGGTGTCACCTGGAACTGTGGAAAGAATCAAGGGAAAGCAAGATTCTGACACAAGGGGGCTGGGGGGAAAGTAAGCTCAGCAGGTGACCCCGAAATAATACCAATGACTTTGCTCCGGGCTCGAGCTTCCAAGAGGGAATTACAAATGCCCTTCGTGAGAGGCTCACACAGGACTGAGTCTATTTGTTTTTAAACCACAAGGCTATTCTTAGGCACAGTGTTTCATAAGGTCCCCAAGATAAGCCAGCTAGAAAGGTGTGACACCCAGACTCCGCAATAGGACTTGTGGAAAAAATTAGGTCATTCATTGTTCTAAGCCCTCAGAGGGCCAACGATCTAAATGGTTTTGCTTTTTGAGCTTTAGACAATTGCTGGGGGGATGGGGTGGGCGAAGGGAGCGAGCACTGGGAAACAGTGTGGAAAGCAGACGTGACGTAAATAATCCTAATAGAAATATCTTTTCCTTTAAGTAGGAGAAGTTGTAAATCAGCGGAATTTTTGGTAGAGACTTTTACATAGATTATTCTTGACACTTTAAATTTCTTTCCCTTTTCTCCTTTCTCTTAACTCCCTCAGCTTGTGCTGACTGAAAAAAAAACACATTCAAAATGCCAGATAAATCTTCACTCTGACTACAAAACTCCACTATGCAGGCATTCTGTCACTGCTTGTTATTAAGTAATTTCTGTTTTCCAAATGTAATATTTTTTCTGTTTTTCACTTCCTTTCAAACTCCCCCCACCTTCTACACTCCCAATCAGCTGCTTCTCAAAACTTACCCATCAGGCAGGTCAAGGAAAGTTTTACCTGCGCTTTCTTCTGGAACTCTGAACGTGAGGTTAAGTGGCGAGATCAAGGATACAGAGCCAGTCAGGGGCAGAGAAAGAGCCTGGAGGCCCTGCCACCCAGGGCTCTGTTTGCCTCATTATTGCACTGCCTCCTGAAAACCCTTGCTGAGATTCGAGTTCTTCCAGCATTTATTGTCACCATTAAAAATATTAATGGCCCAAGAATACAGAAACCCAACTAGAGTTTCTGCGAAATGCCTTAACCACAGTGGAGGCACACTGTGTGTGAAACATCGTTAAATACCACTGCCCATGGACCGCGCGGGGGAAGGAGTAATAGATCCTTCTCGTGAAACTAAAGGTATGTTCAAAGTCACCCTCCTGAACTGCTTTTCACCCATGGCTGTTCACCCATATTACAGTCACACCTCCCCTAACAAGAGGACCCCATTACGGTAGCATTCTGGAATCGCTCTCCTCTCTCTCTCTCAATATCTCTCTCTCTCAATCTCTCTCTCTCAATCTCTCTCTCTCTCTCTCCATCCCTTGCCTTCTATGTTCTGCAATTACTCCCACATTTCTGATGGGAGTCCAAGGGGAGCTATCAAGGACTGGATTCAGAAGTACCATCCTGCTCCCAGAAAGCCGTGCCACGTGGGCTCTGAGTGTGACTCTGACCTGGGGAGGCTGGCAGCCAAGGAGCACCTCCGGGAACCAATTGTAATGCTACAGTGTGAGTTGTTGGGCCTCCTGACATTGTCAGCCATTGGTCCTCCTCCCTGTGCTGGGAGGATCCGAGCTGCTGCCTGCACCCCAGTAGTTAGAGTAGGAAGGGCTATGTTATCTGGCCCACTCAGGCTTGCTACTGAAGATATCTATCAGAATAGCAGCAATAAACAGATTTGGAGTCCAAGTCTTCCAAATCAACATTTGAACTGTTCACTATGAGAAGTGTGGGGCTATAATATTAAATTCTAATCTTAATCATTCATCCTGAGGTGTTTCATACCAAAGCAAAAAGTCCTCAAAGGTTGATCCTGAATGACATCAGCCTGAATCTTACCTGACAACAGCATGCAAAGGAAGAACATTTGTGTTCTAACCCCATTTCCAACCATAACTGGCCATATGACCAAGTCATAGGACTTCTCTCAGCCTTTCCAGTTTCCTCATCTGGGAAAAGGAGATATTTCCTACCACACCTGCAAGTGTTTCAACAATGACATGACATTAAATTACACAGGCAAAGACACATGGTGAAGTGTAAAGCACTGTGGTCAAAGGGGAGCCCATTGCTATTTCTTTGTTCACCTGCGCTAGCATCCTGCCATGTGGGAACTTGAGGACTCCGGTCAGTCAGAGCCAATGTCAGTAGATCTTAATCACCTCCAGTGTCCATTTATACGGACTCCCTGGGGTCATGGTGTATGTTATGGTTTGGATGTGGTATGTCCCTGCCAAAACTCATGTTGAAATTTGATGCCCAATGTGGCAGGTCAGGAGGCGGAGCCTCGTGGGAGGTGTTTGGATCATGGGGGCAGATCTCTCATGAATAGATCCCATGAATGTGAGAAGTTACTCATGAAGGGTCTGCCCCCAGAATAGATTAATGCCCTCCCACAGGAGTGAGTGAGTTCTCATTCTTATGTGAATGGATTAGTTTCCTCAAGAGCAGGCTGCTAAAAAATGAGTCTGGCTTCTTCGGTTTCTCTCTCTTGCTTCCTCTCTTGCCATGTGATCTCTTTACACACACCACTCCCCTTCCACTTTCTGCCATGAGTAAAAGCAGCGTGAGGCCATCACCAGATGCACCTGCCCCATTGTGAACTTTTCAGCCACCAGAACCATGAGCCAAACAAACCTCTTACTTTTACAAATTACCCAGTCTTGAGTATTCTGTTATAGCAACACAAAACAAACTAAGACAGTGTACTTCCTTCTCTTTCTAATACCAATAATAATACTTGTATACTTCTTCATGGTGGAGGGAGGTATGTACATGTGCTCTTATGTAAACCTTTCAATGACACAGGAACCAGCTTTCAGGGAATTTTTAAAAGTATTTCCTGTGAAGAATGTCTTTCTCAGACCTTCTCTCCAGTGTCAACCTTAAATCAAAGGTCACCTGCCACGCAGCCTGCAGATTAATCTGCGCTTTTACTTAACCCTGTCTTGTGATGTTGTGAGAAGCAAATGAACAGGAATTGCTGAGACGGCAACTGTGTGGGAAGCAGCCTTCACCTGAAGCACAGGCCGCCATTGCTCAGCCTAAACAGTGATCACGGCCTCTATTTGTTAAAAACAACTCAAAACAAAACAAAACAAAAATCCCTAGAGACTCAACAAGTAATTTGCAGTAGGAACAAAGGTGCAGAGAAAGAGAAAAAGAGGTGGATTACAGAGATTTGAAAGAGACTTTGAGTCATGCTGAGATGTACTATGTACCCCCTGCTATAATGCCATGAGAAGGAAACTTTGTCTTTGCGGTACTCTTCCCCCAAACACACAGCCCTTGTCTAATCACAAGAAAACATCAAACAAATCCAGATTGAGGGACTTTCTACAAAATATTGAACCAGTACTCTTCAAAACTGTCAAAGTCATGAAAAACCAGGGTGTATAAATGTCACAAATCAGGAAAGTCTACAGAATCATGGTGACGAAATGCATTGTGGTCTCCTGAATTGGATCCTGGGACAGAAAAAAATGGCATTAGGGGAAAAACTGATAAAATCTGAAGAAAGCCTGCACAGTAGTTAATAGTAACATACCAGTGTTTATCTCTTGGTTTTTACTAAGACGCCATCATTACATAAGATGTTAACATAGGGGAAGTTGGGTGAAGAGTACACAGTAACTCTCTGCACTATGTCTACAGTTTTTCTGGAAATCTACAATTATTCCAAAATAGTTTGTTTTAAAAAGAAGGAAAGAGAGGCAATAAACATATCAACCAATCATTCTGTAGAAATTTACTTGAATCAAAATTAAATAAATTATTTTTAAAAATTCAGTTATGAGACAACTAGAAATCTAAACATTGTATATTTGATTATATTAAGGAATTAATTATTGCTTTTAGGTGTGTTCATGGTATTGTGGTTATATTTTCAAAAAGAGGTCTTTATTTTTTAGAAATACAAACTAAAATGTGCATCGATGAAATGATGTAATGTCTTGAATTTGCTTCAAGACTAACCCAAGAGGCAGAAGTTGATGGGGTTATAGGTTAACAAGATATGAGTAAATAATTATTGAAAATGAGTGATAGGGGCATGGGAGTTCACTGCTTTATCTTGCCTTCTCTCATGTATGCATATGTTTGAAATTTTCCAGAATTAAAAAAATTAATTTAAAAAATCCAAAGGAGAAAAGCCATACTCTCCCAACATTTTGATCACATAGCATAATCTTTGCTGCTTATATTTGCCACTCAGCAACCCCCCAACTATTTTCATTTCGTCTCCTGTTATTACCAAACCCACAGACCAGCGCTGGAGTCAAAGTACCCTCTAGAGCCACCGATTTGCATGAGCCTCTGGAACCTGTCACAGGTATTAGAACATCATCATCCAGCTCCAAAACCAACCCTAGGACCTGAAGAGTTTTCCACCAACTCTGCTGGCTGCAGAGATCACTAGGCCAGCAGTGAGGGTGTTTGTCTGAAATCTAATGGTTGCCTCATCCTTCAGCCAAACCTAGGAGCAGAAAGGTCCGTCCTCTCTCTCTCTCAGCAATGGTTTGGACTCCTTAGCTCCTTTCAACCCCAAAGCAAATTGAATCTGAAGGCAGGAAAAGAAGTGAGACAAGTCAAGGCTTAATTTTAATGCAGACCTTTTTTTTCCCCCAAAGCAGAAGTCTTATTAAAGAAACAGCAGGATGCTGACAGGAAACTGTTTGTAAGTAGAAATAACACTTATTATAACAAGTCAGAACAGCAGGCAGATAGGTTTGTTTGTTTGTTAATTATATCTGGTTTTATTTCTAATGAGTGTCTTAAGAAAGGGGGGACTCATTGTGACAGCTGTTTGAAACCAACTTTTAAATCGTCTTAGATGACAGGGAGCAGTCGCCTTCCAGGAAGCAACAGGAGGTCTCCCCCAGCCCCCGTTTTTTGTCAATCAGATCTGTAAGTTTAACAATTTATAATCCTGTGAATGAGAGTTTAAATTTCTCCTTTAACTGACGCCTGTGTCAATAGATACAGAAAGTTTTTCCCTCACCAGTAGGGAAGATACTGAGGGAGACATACAATTTATAAAACGTAATCTACAGCTCTTTTCTAAATATGATATTCCCAGAACAACATAAACTTGTCTTTACAAAAGGAAAGTGTTAACTTTATCCAGATTAACTAATTGCCTACACAGCCATGAATCAGAAAAGGTATACAACTTTTTTTTTTTTGGTATACAATTTTTAAAATGAGGACTCAAATGATAAAGGAAAAACAAACCTGTTTCGGGAGCAAGGTTCAGAGTGAATTAACTAGAAATAGTATTTTTTAATTGCCCTAGGGGTAAATTAAGCCTCCTTCTTTTTTTTTCAGAAGTGAGTAATTACTAAAGGAGGTAGCATAGTTCAAATCTTGGCATTTTCGTCCAGAATTAAGTTTTCACATTATGTGTTCACACTCTATGCTAAAAAAAAAAAAAACTGAGGCATTTTAGAGTATACCTATAAATACCTGTAAAACCAATTGAGGATTCCTCAGAGATCAGATCTATACAGACAGAATGGTCTGAATTATTTAGACCAGAGCAAAAATATATGTGAGAGATGAAATAAAATCATTAAGAGAAAAAGCAGTTTCTTGGCTAGCTAACCCCAGAGAGACTGCCCTCCCTCCTTTTCCCTTGACGGGTCACTTCCCCCAGATCATTTTCAAAACTCTGCTTTGAACTGTGCCCCCTGCAGGAAGCCCTCCCTGGTTGACTGACATGACCCTTTCATTCTGCTTCTCATTTTATAGCAATGAGATGTCTGAGTTTTGCATTTGGTCCTTAGTAGCTTGTTTTATGTCATTATTGAAATGTTCTTCTGCCTTTGTTTGTGACTTTATTTCATCTACCCTCTATAGTGAAATTCTGTAAGAGTTCTACTGTGTCTTCCATTGCTGGGTATGTCCCCAAAGTGCTTACTGTCAGCAGAGAGAACTCTCAGGAGCGTTGCGTGCTGACTGTGTAGAGCCCACATTGCACCGATGGCTTGGGCTTGGGTTCCAGTCCATTCTAAAAGTTTGGGAGGAGCCAAGGAGGGAGATACTGTGTAAATGACTTCGATAAGTTTCTGTTCAAACCTCTCTGAGCCTGTTTATTCATCTATCGTCATTCCATTTTTCTACCCTTTTTGATTGAAATTTGGCTATTCATGTTTTCATTGAATCAAGGGTTTCTTTAGGCCTGCTTGAATTTTACTAATAAGCTCAAAAACCAGCCTACCGGCAAGATCCAAGGCTGGATCCTCACAGACATCAAGCTCAGGCCAGCAGTATTTCTTTCTCAGAGGGACAGTCTCTGCCACATTGTGAAGTTAATGCAATGTCTGCAGCTTTGGGGAGTTTGGCACAATAAAGGGGTCTGGTCTCCCTCCAGCCTCTGGGAAGAAAGAAGGAAATAGAATTCTTTATCAAATTCTCAAGTCCATGGCATTCTGGCACATAACAGACATGGTTAATTCAAGATGGGGGTGAATTAAGGTAGGGCAGGAAATTGGGGACTGATTTCCTAGGGATTAAAGTAATGAAATTTTTCATTTAAGAAATTCTCAAAATGGAATTTTTACCCACTCTTTGTTAGTATATGTTCTGGAACCTGTCCTGAGGCTGTTTTAGCAGAGACATTTAGACTTGCCCTTATGAATTAGTGTACGTTGGGATTTGGGAAGAGAGGAGAAACTCAGTGTGAAAAAATATATCCTTTTTGCTACTGAGAAGCAAGGCAAGGAATCTAATCTGCAAAATGTCCCTAATTAGCTTTCTTTCCACCAGCAGCATCTCACAGATCCTCTCCCCAGAGTCTTCAAGAAAACCAGCGGAAGAGGTCATGTGACAATGAGAAGAAGCTGTATGCAAACAAGCTGAGGCATGGGAGTGGGGGAGGAATCAGGCTGAGGATTGGAACAACTAAAGAAATGTACTAAGGAAAGAATGCCCAGTCCACGCCCCCACTGATGTACACCAGCTGCCTCATGTTGGTGAGGCCACATGGTGGGAAAAGTCTGAGAACCAGATGGGAAGGGGAAAGAGAAGTAGGCCAGGTGACCAGTGACCAGATTTCCAACCACTTCTCCAGAACTCATCAGCTATGGGATGGAGGAAACTTCCTATGCCTTCCTGGGCTGGGTTTCCTCCTCTGTAAAGTAAGCAGGGCCGAATTCATAGATGTTCAAATAGGCTCAGAAGGGCCACGCTCAGAAGGGTCCATACGTGGTTTACCATCTGTTGTCACCATCTTGAAATTCTTAACAAAAATGGCACATCATATTTTCATTTTGCACTGAGCCCCTCAAATTATGTAGCTGGGCTATTAGGTGGAGTGGAGTATTAAGTGCTTCTGGTTATATTAATGGATTCATTTATTTTATTTTTTTAAGCTGTCTATAAAACTATCCTATGAAATCAGGGTGATGAGAGGATTAAAAACTTTTAGAAAGAGAACAAGCATTAAAGTAAACATGCTTTATTGACAAATGGTGTGATGTTAGTGTTCATCAATTGGCTACTTCAACTAGTTGATAAGGTTAGCTTAACTTCTTTATAGATTAATTGTCATAGCAATAAGATGGGGAACTGCATACTAAACACTAACACATATACTGAGGATATTTTAATCTTCTGGCTCTTTCAGTGCCAGGGGATATTTATTCTAAAACACAGTATAATTCTCATTGAACAATACAACATAAATAAAATGTATGGCTTCTTTAATTTCTGGTTATCTTAATTATGTCAAGATCATAATAATATACATAATGAAAAGCAGACATTTATTAAAGTCTAAATATGAGTAGAGATCTTTGCTAGACTCTGAGATTTCAGAGTTAGGATTAGGATTAGGGTTAGGGTTTGGATTTAGGGTTAAGGCCCAATACCTGTCCTGGAAACATGTTAAACACAGAAATTTAGGCAGACTATTCATGTATATAAGTAAAATATACATGCATACACACACATACCCACAAATAGCAAAAGAAGGCTGTCTTGGGTAAGGGTTGATGAGTCTCAGAGTTAAAGAATGTTGCGGGTGTTCATGGGAGAGAGGCGACTCTCAGGAACCACAAAGCCAGTCTGCTTTGGTGTGAATGTTTGTGTCCTCCCCAAATTCATACACTGAAACCCAATCACCAATGTGATTGTATTAGATGATGGGCCTTTTGGGGGGTGATTATATCATGAGGGCAGTGCCCTTATGAATGGGATTCGTGCTGTTATGAAAGAGGATCCAGAGAGCTGCCTTGTCCCTTCCACCGTGGTGGATACAGCAAAAAGGCACCATTTGTGAACCAAAAGCTGGGCCCTTACCAGACACCAAATCTGCTGGTGGCTTGATCTTGGACTTCCCAGCCTCCAGAACTACAAGAAACAAATTTCTGTTGTTTACGAGCCACCCAATTTACAGTACTTTGTTATAGCAGCCCAAATAGTCTAAGACACAATCCAAGCTGTCACAGTTTCCTTGGTGGAGATGGGGTGAGCCCGTCATGTCACCTGTAGTTGGTTCCTGATCAAGTTTGGGAGTCACCATTGAGTCAGTGAATATGTAGTGAGCACCTGTTTCACAGGACACTCTGGCTACTCCAGTGGGATACAGAGGGAAAAAGGTGAGGTCCTGGCCTTCACACAGCTCCAATCTGAGGATGTGGAGAGCATACAATGTATAACTGAAGCCTCACCAGTGAGCCAGTACCCCTGCCCCCAACAGCTGAGTGACAGGAAGTCTCTTGGAGAAGATGAGCAAATAGAATTCTCTTTGAGTTATTGATTGAAACCGTCGAAAAATGCGAAAAATATCAATCAGGGAAATCAAAAGAAGCAGCCATTCATCAGCAGGAATGTATCAGAGAATTGCAAGGTGAGAATGTGACTTAGGGTAGTGGCTCTAGTTTTGACTCATTAGCTGGCTGCCCAGCAGTCCCACGATCTTCTCAGCGCTATTTGCTCAGGGTGACATTCACAAAAGATAATGTTAGGCTGCTGTTTTGAAAAGTAAAGAAATATATAGTATAATGTTGCCTTGCTTTAAACAACTCTGATCTTTAAAATCCAAGCAAACAGATAAATCACTGAAGAATTCTGGACTTCATAAAATATCTCACCACAAGATGGCCTTAAAAGTAAACTCCCACAGTAGTACATTTTAGGTGGAATTTGACCAACAGACAAAATGATTTATATGCAATACTGAAGCAGCACATCTACCACACATAGTCAGGTATCCTTGTGGTTGATCCAAAGTCATAAATAAAATAAAGCAGTCATCCTTCACCAGCATTATTCAATTGAGAAATCTGGAAGAGCAATCTAAACAACAATCTTCCTGTCAGTGGCTATATTATTAGACTGCAGCTTTCCAGTTTCCTGCATGTTGACGGGAAGCTGATCTCCTGAAGGAGAAAGAGTAAGACAATATATACCCACAGGATCACTTTTTCAGCCCCATTAAATGTTAGTCAGGGCGAGTATGTCTGCACATAGCTACTTCAACTGCAGTGAAAAGTCTGAAGTAACAGATTGGCATGATTTCCAGGAAAGTTCCAGAAGGAAATATTTAGATGATGATTTGTGAACACTTGGAAATTAAGAGGTGATCATTCAGAGTCAGCCTAGGTTCTCTAAGAAAAAGATCATGGCAAATGACATCTTTTTTTTTAGAGTTACTATGCCATTAAAGTTGAGGAATTCCATAGAAGAAACGTACTCAAATTTTAGCAGCGTATTTGTTTAAGTCATGAAATCATCATAGATAAGGTGGAAAAAATGTGGGTTCAATGAAAATGCAGTTATACAGATTTGCATATTCTTTTTTTCTTTTCTTTTCTTTTTTTTTTTTTGATACACAGGCTCACTCTGTTGCTCCAGCTAGAGTGCTGTGGCGTCAGCCTAGCTCACAGCAACCTCAAACTCCTGGGCTCAAGCGATCCTCCTGCCTCAGCCTCCCAAGTAGCTGGGACTACAGGCATGCACCACCATGCCCGGCTAATTTTTTCTGTATATTTTTAGTTGGCCAATTAATGTCTCTCTATTTTTTAGAAGAGACGGGGTCTCGCTCTTGCTCAGGCTGGTCTCAAACTCCTGACCTTGAGCGATTCACCTGCCTTGGCCTCCCAGAGTGCTAGGATTACAGGCCTGAGCCACCGTGCCCGGCCAGATTTGCATATTCTTGAACAGCCATACTAAATGGCTGATGAACAGGAATATGTGAAATAACAGGCAAGAGTGTATCACAGAGCTCTGTGCTGCTCTGCATTTTATCAATGCCTGGGATACAGATTTAGAAAGCCCTGTAACCAAGATCACACAGTGTCCACAGCTGGAAAACTAACATGTTAGATAGCAGAATCTGGATTCAAAAAGTTTTCAGTAAGACTAAGGAAAGAATCAAAACAAACAAAACCTCGTTTATAAAGGATAAGTGTAAAATTTCACATTTAGAATTTTATGTAAAGACAAAATCTGGCTTGATGGAAGATCATGTGACAGAGAATCAGGTGTTTTGCTTGGCCACAGGTTTTACATGGGCCCTTAATGAAATATCTATGTTAAAAACAACAACAACAAGCTAATAGATTCTTGGCAGTTAATATTTATTTTCTCCTTGGTTATCAAGGATTCTTATTTTATTTATACTCTTCTGAATTTTCCAAATTTTTTACAGTGAACATATGTTATTTCTATAAACAGAAAAAAACTATTTTTAGTATTTGAAAATATTTGAATGACTATCTTATGGAAGTTATTCTTTATAGTTTTAGAGGCCGGTCTCATGGTGACCTGAGGCATGAGTGGAAAGTGAACAGAGTCAACAAGTATAGATATTCTTTCTAGAAGTCTCTGTAAAGGGGAGAACAGAATGTGATAGCTTGAGGGGAAGGTAGGGTTGCGATAGAGTTGTCTCCACGCGCTCCGCCCCACCCCCAGTGGGAGTCTGGTGTATGCTGTAAATCTGGCAAGAAGAATCTGGCTGAGAAGGAGAAATGAATACGAAAGCATAATGAGAGCATACGCGGCACAGATAAGGTACTGAAAGGGATGGTTGGCCAGGGAGGCTTGCCTTTTGGCCGGGATAATGAGGCACGTAGAACTGCCTGGTCACGAAGTGGTCACAAATGGTGAGAACTCTGTTGACATTATGAAAATACTGGTGGACAGTGAAGCAACTGGAGTCAAAGTCTTCATGTTGCTCCCTGGGTTTAGGGTTCCAAGCAAAATATTTGTGAGACATTGGTAAGAAATCCTTGCTCAGGTATCTCAGAGATAAGGTTCTTGCCCAAAATAGAAATGGCCGCAGCCCCTGTGGGTGTGAGTTCTCATGAATCTCTCCTGAGTTGAAATCCAGACCAATCATTTTCTGAAAAAATGATACGAGCTGTGTTTCCTCATTCAGCCCCAAAATTATTTTCCCAGCACCATACCATTTTGCAAATGAGGAAACTGAGCTGCATCCCTAGCTACAGTTCATTTCAACCAGAACAGAAAAATTTGGAATTCATATGGGTCCAGGTTTCCAGTGTCCTCAAAGTGTAGAATACCTGCACGGCATGAACCCATTGTCTGAGACACAGTGTCTTCAGACGCCATCCCAGGCCCTTATGAAGTCACAGCAGGGAAGGAAATCTACTTTGTTTTGAGCATCTGCTGGGTGCCAGGTTCTGTGTAGGTTACTTTTGCAGACATTATCTCATTTAATCCTCATAACACTCTACAGTGGCTGGAACTGAGCCTCCAGCCAGGATGAGAAAAGTCTGCTTTCCTGCTTTACTGAGAGCTCCAAGCTAATTACTAACCTCCCCTGTGGCATTCGTGTATGGCCCCAGGCTAACCTGGTCTGCTAGGCCCATGATGAGGTAGACGTTTGAGCATATAGCAGGAAATTTCCCTGAGCATTTCCATACTTCCCCAGCCAATCTAACAGCTGGAAAGGGCTTGTATTTTTATCTTCTCAACTCTCCTTTTTTTCATGTTGTGTTCCAAATAAATGTTTGTAGTCATTGCCCCCAAAATGCCAAAATATGCAAATATCACCTGCTAATTTAAAAATGGGGGTGGGAAAGATTTACTGCGTATTTATCAGGGACCTGATACATTATTCTTTTTTAACCCAACACCACCAACTCCCAATTCCCATCCTCCAAAAACTTGCCATCTCTCAATGGACAGGGCCAGAGCAAGCCACTGGGCAGGGATTCAGGAGGAAGTAAATTTTCCAAGAAAGAGGAGGTAAATTATCCTCCTCTCCATTGCTCAACTGGAGGTTGAGGACAGGTCCCTGTCCTTGCCACCAGGGACCCTTAGGATCAACAGTTTCCTGGCCACTCTACCCTAATTGCAATACCTCCTATGAGAATATCTCATTATTCAGCTTTTATGTTCTGAATTCCAATACATTTTTTTTTTGGTATGGTATTTTTCCCAGCTTTAGAATCGGGTGATATAAAAAGCATAAGTAAGATGTTGAAAATAGACTACCAAACTCATGAAAGTAGTCCCTAAACAATTTGCTCTTAAGAAACAGCATCTCCAACCCCAAAGGATCTACTCCTTCACAGGGCAAATAAACATGATGTGTTGCAACCCCAGAGGGCCCTGAGGATTGCTGAAGTGGGTCAGAGATTCAGAAGGCTGCTCCTCTCCCAACGCAGAGGAATTCTTATTTCCTTCCCTCTCCAACCTTCATGATCTTCCCCACCTTCTCCCCTCCCCACCACACCTCTTCCATGTAAAAGCGAGGGAGGTTTTCCTCCCACAAGTTTGCACTAGCCATCCCCGATTGATTTCAGTGAGGAATCAGTCATCAAAAATCTATTGAATTCCAGCTACATGTGAGCCTGGATAAAACCCCACTTCATTACCGTCATCTGCCTAGCTTATTAAGAATGAGGAACACAGCACTCTGAAAACACATACCGTAGAAATGCTGAATAATAATGATAACTAATAACAACGCTTCAGCTTGAGTAGAAAGCAGATTTTACCAAAGTGGATAAAATTACCTGAGAAGCACAATGCATCTGTCTACTGAATAAAGTGAGTCAGCACCCACACATGTGTGCTGTTTGTAAAAGTGATATCTTTATTCAGCTTTTAAGTCACACCTGGTATTCAAAGCTTATCTGTTTCTCAAACACAAGGCCCTTGAAAGCAGCTTTTTCCTCCTTAATGTACACACAGCATTGTCTTAGTCCCTGGAATAATTTTAAGTTATGGGATCTTTTCCCAACGAGACCCAAGTAGGGGGAAAAAGTTGACATGAGTGTATTGTGTGTTCAATTCATTCGCTCATTTCTTCAGTGAGCATGTGCCCTGCACGCTATACCTGAGGCATTACGTAGGCACAGAGACAGGAGGGAGAGTAAGACAGAGACATGAGCTGCTCACGGTTTAGTAGGCACCAATTATAGTCATAAAGTGTCACAGGTACCATGATAGAAATCTGAATCATCACTACCTAAAAAGCCAGAAGTGGGTTTTTCCTGTGGAAACCTATACTTCACAGAAGAGATAAGAAAGGGTGACTTGGCCCAAACTGTATGATATTTCAGATTCACGTCTGAGCATCGCCTTTCTCTATATATTCGGTCATTGAATGACTGATCTTCCTAGGTACAAAAGAATGAGTTGTTTCCGGCAGTAATGATAGACAAGCTTAGGAGCTACGGTATTGGCTCAGTCAATGTGTGTGAGATGTTTTCAATTGAAGTTTGTGGTTTGTATTTTCTTCTGCAGAACAGCCCACAATTACTGACAAACATATCTATTTCTCAGCTAGCTAATCTACAAACAAAACAAAGCACTGGTTCAAACCATTTTGCAAAAATTTCCTAGCCCAGTGCCTACTAAATCTGTGCCTCCTAGAGCTATGACTTCACTATTTAAAATATATCTGGTGAAATTTGAATAGAGTCTGTAGTTCAGTTAATAGTATTATACCAATGTTGTTTCTTAGTTTTGAAAATTGAACTACAGTTATATAGATATTAAAATTGGGAAGCTTAAGTAAGGTAACACATGGGAACTCTGTACTAATTTTATGACTTTTCTATACATTTAGAATTAGTTTAAAGCAAAAAGTAAATAAATATATATATATGGATACAGACATAGATAAACACATCTATAAAATATATATTTACATTTTTTATGAGATTAATGCTACTCAAAATGTATTCCACAAACTCTTTATTACCAATCATTGACAGGCTAAATATGGAAACTAAAAGCAAGCATTTAGAAACTTTTGTAACAATTTGACATTTCCACAATATTTAAGCATGTGATTCTTTTCCTAGAAATTCATTTTTATCACATTTTTTAAAAGCATCAGTCTGTATTAGTCAGGATTCTCCAGAGAAACAGAGCCAACAGGATATGTGTGTGTGCATATATATAGACAGAGGCTTATTTTAAGGAACTGGCTCATGTAATTGTGGAGCCAAAATCCAAAATCCAATGGGGTAGGCCAAGAAGATGGAGATTCGGGAAAGAGACGCAGAGTCCAAAGGCAGTCTGCTGGCAGGATTCCTTCTTGCTCAAGGTAGGTCAGTCTTTGTTTTGTTAAGGCCTTCAATTGATTAAATAAGGCCATCCACATTATAGAAGTAATCTGCTTTACTTAAAGTCTACTGGTTTATTAATAAATATGAATCTCATCCAAAAAACACCTTCACAGAAACATCTACAATAATATTTGACCAATTATCTGGGCACCATGGTCCAGATAAATTGACACATAAATTAACCACCATATAGTCCATGACAGATTGGAAATTAAAAAAAAAAAAAAAAGCCCTTCACTGGAGACAGTTTGCGAAGCATTGTATAAGGTAACTTTTAATAGCAGACCTAAGAGTCACATTAATAAAACACATTCAGACTAAGAATGCTCATTTTAGGTGGGAACAAGAAAAAATACTAGGAGCAGTACCCTGGCAGGTATGGGGAAAGGAGGATCTAACCACTTTTTTATTCTTTTTATTCTGACCAATGAGCTTGAGCCATTAAAACCCACTTTTGCCCATTAGATACAATTTAAACTCTAATCCAGAGTTTCCAAACTGTCTCAATTCACTGCATCTCAGTGTCTCTGGAATTCTTTCACAGAGCCCCTAGGCCAAAAGAAATACCTAACACAAATTTCATTTATCCAGTATTTTAAGTCCCAACAACTTAGGTGTTTGGAAAAAATAACACACATATGTTAAAAGAAAAAATTTCTTTCTTAAATAATCAGTTACTTTTCAAAGGATGTGTATGCCAATTGGGCACCAAACATCTTCTCAAATTTTGGAACTCATATGGACAAAGTGCCTTCACCTATTATTCCACACTGAGTGTTACTTGGTACTTACGTTTTATAAAAAACAACTGCTGAAAACCCAGCTTCTTGTAAGATAAAACGTCTTTGAAAGGAAGGTAGTGCAGTCTAACGTTGAAACTGTGAACTACCTCGAGCTACTAGTTCACTTGTCTAACAGATACCAAGTACCACTGTGTTTCCCTGATACATAAAATATGCCGCAGCACCCCTGTGACTCTGTCGTGGTGTCCTGGGTGCCTAGCCCACAGTTTGGGAATGATGACTATTTTTTTCCATTTTTGATTTTGTTTTCTCATTTGCGAAATATAGGCATCCACTGTTAAGTATCTAGCAACCACCTATGTTAAACCTAAGGTTAAGCAGAAGATAACATTTACTGTCACATTGTAACTCTGACCTTTCACTCAAGAAGTTGTGTATTCTCTTCTCATTCTTTATCCGCGGTGAATGCAATAGACTAGACGGCCCCCAGTGACCAGGCATCCCAAACATGTGCCTGACAGAGTATAACAAAATCTTTTGCTTTCTTACTTACATCAAGACTAAAAGCAGTACAAAAATGGGTATAATTTGGGATCTTTTCTACTAATCGTTAACCATGTTCAATCACATCGTAATCTAATTCTGGTTTTTCTGACCAACTTATATGCCTTTCACTCACTCAAATTCTTGTCATTGTAGTCAAAAGTCCTGTGGACCATAAAAGTGGCTCTGACAGCAGTTCTTTAGGGCTTGAAATCAAAAGCCATTGGTTTTTTTCATCTGTGTCAATACTTTCTCTTCAGCATTACTGTTGTCATCGTCATCATAATACGAACTGTTTATCTTATTTGGCTGGTGTCAGTAGCTGAAGAGGTGACTTCCCTCTATCCTCTGTTTCTAGCTTTTTCCTGACTCATTTCCATAGGTAGGGGAAAGGGGAGAGGGGCAGGAGAGAGAGAGAGAAAGAGAGAGAAATCTCTTATACTACCTGCAAGATTGTCTCTTCCTAACAACAACAAAAAAGACAGTGTGTGTGTCTCTGTCTCTCTGAAGCTTCTTTTATCTACTATTTACCAGCAGCTACATACAGCTGATACAACCTGTCTCTGATATTTCGCTACTATCTTGTAATGGAGACCATATTCCCTTTCCAGAGATACATCCAAGTTATCAGAACATATTTGTAAAAACGTCTTTCATAATAAGCAGAACACAACTTTAGCCAGTCGCACAGAGTGGCTTCACACTCTGCACGCCAGGGTGCAGGAGAGCAGGGCTCGCCCCTCCCTCCCATTTTCACCAGCCTGATGTCGAACCTCCCTCTTCTTTCTTGCTGGGGCTTTTCTATAAATCAGATGTGAACAAATAGGCTGGATGCTTCACACTGTAATCTGTTTAACATTTTGAAAGAGTTAGGAACCTTATTTATTTAACTATAGCTCCCTTCCGATTACCTGAGGGCGGGGATTAGCTGGATACCTGTGCGGAGCCGCTGTCCCGGAAGCCACCTCTCCGTGAGCACCCTCCAGCTGGCACACAGCCTTCAGTGGGAAGGCTGAGAGAGGGTGCTCAGTAAAAACTCAAAGCCTAGGAAAAGTACAGGCCCCCAGGCCAGAACAAAGCCGTGGAATGGTTCCTTCTGGGGGTGGCGTGGCAATTTTTTCTTGTCCTGCTCCAGCGGATAAAAGTAAAGTCTAAACTCCTTTGCAACAGTGACTAATTCCCCATCAGAGCGCCTCCTACTATTGCAGAGCTAATTTCATGAGTGACAAATACAGGGTCTGTCAAAGTGAGAGCTGACAGAGGAAGAAACAGAGAAAAAGCAAAATCAAGCTTCTAAATGTTACCCGCATCGCAAAACAGGAGGGGATTTTCAGAAGCTCAGCCTGCCCTCAGATCTCCCTCAGACGTGTTTTCTTCCTTTTCCTTCCTGACTCATCGGGTTTCTTTAGGAAAGCCTGGTGAGAAGGGATTATGAGGCAGGCAAGGGAGCCAGCCTCTTCTGGCAACACGCAGCATTTTGATTTCGGATTCTGCGAATCTTCAGGCGCAGCCCGGGTGTGCTAGTGTTCTAGGCTGGGGTCCGGCAGCGGTTCAGCTGCAGATGAAGCAGAACAGATGGTCGGTCGGTGCTGCCAGCCAGGGATCCAAGGACTTTCCTGGGGCTATACCTTTCTGGAAGTTTGAAGACGTTGGGACAGGTTTGCCTTCTGAAATGTGCAAATGTCACCAGCCGGGAGTGGCAGATGCCAAGAGGCCTCTGAAAACAGATCTCCATCTGGCAGTGGGTTAGGCTTCCTGGGACACAGATTAGAGTGGTTTGAAACAAAGTGGCGGAAGCAGCAGCTCAGCTTTTCACATATTGTTATGGTCTCTGGGTCATTTCCTGCCTTTGGAATTTATTTCCTTTCCAGGTTTAGCAAAACCGATGAATGACAAGAAAGAGGTTGGGGCCTGTCTTCGCGTCGGGCCCAGGGGAAGGGCGGCTCTGCAGCAGTTGCTTTCTCCCTGCGTCCTCCCGCTCCTGTGCACTCACGCTGAGCCCTGCGGGGCGGTGGGGAAGTCTTAGGAACAGAACAGTAAATTAGGGAAGGGAGCCATCTCCAGTTGAGTCAGATGAATTCTCTTGTTCCTAGAAAACAGAATGGGAAAGAATAGGTTGGAAGAGTGAAAATGATGTTTTAGAGAGAGAAGGTCTTTCCCACCAGCACCCCACTCAGGGATGCAGCCCCCCTTGAAGGTAGGAGGCCAAAAGCAGCCCACAGGGTCTCACCCCCACCTTCTGGAGTCTGTCAGTCTGCTAGCAGGCCAGCTAGGTACACAGAGCCATGGTATCTGCTACGCCACAATGATGTGCTTTGTTTTAGTTTACTAGCATTTATTTCACGTTTTGTTCCAACAAGGATTGAAGGTAGCAATAACTGCTTTTCTGGCAGCATTTTAATGCTCATCTTAGGCACTTTGAAGCTAGCATGAATCCTTATTACAAAATCTTTCTGCAGCTCCCAGCATGCTCTAAACACCCACTGCGGGCACTGCAGAGACCTCCAGAGGCCAAGGCAGACCCTCTTGCCCCAACGGCCACAGGAGCCAGTGCAAACTCAGTGCTGCTCCTGCTGCCGTTGCCATTTCTCTAAAAAGGTTTTTCTCTCCAGATAGTGATCCACCATCAAAAATAAGTTCCTTATGAAAAGCCAGCTCCTACAGCCCTTGGCAGGAAGAGTCTTGTGGAGCATGTCCACATGTCCAGAGTCCTCTCTTTCTAGACTGAGAGGTCAGAGTTCACAGCTTTAGAGGAAGGGGTAATTTTTGTTCCAACCCTCAGTTGGAACAAAGCACAACTAACCTAGCAGCAAGTGCTACAGTCGACACAAAAGAAGTTGCAACCAGTAATCAACTTTTATCCTAATGCCACCTGGTCCCCAGAAACAAGAACTAAAGCTTCCCCTCTGTCAGTTTAAACAGTCCTTTGCTCAAGATGGCAAAGGTGGCTGCAGGTGCCACCACTGCTGAGGGCTGGCAGTGACCAGGCTGCTGCCTTAAGTTATCACTGTGGCTAAGGCGTCACTCAAACTGACCTTTGCAAATCGCACCATCTCATCGAGTGTTCACAGAAATGGTCTCCTGTGACCTTCACAGCAATTGCTCCCGACAACATTAGGAAATTCTAGAGGAAGTAAGTAAGTAGCTAGGGCAGAGTTGGCTCTATAAATAGCAGGGTCAGAAACACCTGCAGAGTATGAAAGCAACAAGAAGTCTGCCCAGATTTTCCACTCTGGCAGATTAAGGCATTCTATTTGCATGTGAAAGTATAAGCCAGGTCTAAGAAATTTGTAAATCATTATTTTAAAGTTTAAAATAGTCTGACTGTACAGGTCTGGCAGGGGACCAGAAATCTGCATTTTTACCAAGCCCACCTGTTGCTTCTGGTACAGGTGGTCTATGGCTCATACTGTGGGACACTGTGCTGTAAGGAATTGTGAGTCATTGTCACGTTCGCAAGAACAGGTAATACAGATGAGCATCGCACCTGGATTCCAGGCCAGGCTTTGGCACTCTGTGTGACCCTGGGCAAGACAATTTAATTCCTTGAGACTGAAGGCCTCAGGACTAGATGAAAACCTCTGAAAATCTAGTTGGGAACTTGGCTTCTAAATTATGGCCCCAAAGCCTACAAAGTAGGAGGGCTGGTCCCAAGTGTGAGAGGGACCAGGGTCCCAGGCATGCCCTGCACACTCACTGCAGTTCTTCAGTCCAGAAAACCCCACAGGACAAGGTGCAGCTGACTGCCCCAGGCCCACAGTCCTGGAACTCCAAGGTGTCAGAATGCAAAAACTGCAAGAACAACAGCAATAGGAAGACATTTCTTTGCCCTCAGCCATTTCCAAGGAGAAGAAAGGGAAAGGAAGAAGACTAGATTAATTTAGTGCTTTCTATGCATTATTTTTAAAATCATGATTAGCCCTAGTATCACTAGTCCCATTTTGAAGATGAGGGAATTGAGGATTAAAAAGGTTGAATAACTTTCCCCAGGTTCTTAAGGTCACATGGCTATTAAATGCCCGAGCTGAAATTTGAATTCATGTCTGCCAAGATCCAAGTTCCATGTTCTTTCCAGAAAATAATTCATAACTGAAATTTTTGCCATGGCCAATCTGAAGGCCTGGATGTTTTGAGACCCTCCAAATGCCCTCACCTCTCCCTGACCTCCACCCCACACCTGTTGCCCTCCCTGCTTCAGGCTCTCCCGTCCTCCTTGGTCTTTACTGCACCCCGACCTCCCGTTAATCCCTTGGCTGCACTCATTCCTTATCCCCACAACTCCTCAATTCCCAGGGGCAAGACCTCATGCAGCCTCTTCTTCTGGGCCCAGGTGGACTTTTCTGGCCCACAGCTACTCCAGCCACTGATTTCAAGATCAAGTCACCGGGGTTCTGGAGAATTCTGGTTATACCCTGGGGTTTCCGTGAATTAAGAATCCAAATGCTTAAAAGAGGCACTTACAGATTTGAACCCTCACACACAGACACACACACACAGGTCTCCTCTCAACTCAGGGCAGAGATATAGGAAACCTGGGTTAGCTAATGCTCTTCTGTTAGGAGAAGCCCCATCAAACCTCTACCTCGTAATAATAGTGATTATCCTGGGATGCTGGGCACCCCCTAGTGGGAGAAATGGAGAGAGAGGATAGACTGGATGCTGTTCTCAATGTTCTTAATAACCCATCCACCCCCAACTTCCTGCCCCTCAGCTGCCTTCGCCTTTCAGCCCATCCTACTGTTCTTGGAATGATTCATTCTTCCCACAATGGTTGGGCCTTTTGCCCCATAAAGCCTTCCCTGTCTTTACAGACATAATGAACTAAAATTAAGCAGAAGGCAACTTAAGCAGAACAGCAGGAAAAACTTCTATGGCAAGAGCTCCTGAAAGGCTGAAATAGCCATATAAGGCAAACTAAGTAAGACCTCACTGCACTAGGCAAAACAATAGAGTCTATCTTGGGAAGCTATTTTTGGAAGTGAGGAGGATGAGGGAACCGATACTTCCTTGAGTTCATATGTTAATGTCCATACTCTCAGCCTGATTTCAAGGATTCATTTCACATTAATTAATGCCCAGTGCTACATATTAGCCTTTCTCAGGCCAAGGGAACACCCCACATTTATCCATTTTGTAATAAACAGATGAAGCCCTGGCCAGCAGAGGGAAAGCCTATCCATGAACTAGACACTGTATACCACTGTGGGACATTCTGAACACTGGTGTACTGTCACCCACTCTTTTAAAGGCCAGTGCCGTAGCCCCCCATAGGATGAGTCCTATCATGTTGCAACAAAGCATTTTCTGAGTGCCTGCAATAATCTAGGCTCAGGGATCTTGAACATTTTTTAAGATTTGCCCACATCTGGTTTAGTCCCTTGTCCAAACAAGGGCCTTAATTAAAAAAAAAAAAAAAGGAGCACTAACATACTTCACTGCATGCACTAAGAATCCTTCTTGGTGTTCTAGTTCAATATCTGAGAACTTGTCAGCCAATCTCACCCTGTGGCCCAATGCCTGTCCATGGGGGACATGACGACTATATAGCACCCCACCTCCAGGTACAATTTTGGTTGCTATGATCTTACTGGTTCCTAGATTTGAGTCATTAGCTCATTAATGTCCATTCAACCTGGCCTGCTCTGATAAATCCCCTAAAACCTTGTATATAATGCTACCAATTCCTGTGCAAGACTTTCTCTGCTGCGGCTCCTGCTTCATCTTGAGACTCGTGGCTTGGACAGTCTAATCTCACAACGGCTCACAATGTTGATCCCTTTCATCTTTTCTTTCAGAGCCATTTGATGATGCCCATCTTTCTGACAACCAAGAACTCTGGAAGAATCTCTCGCCCCAGGCTCTGTCATTTTTGTGTCCAGATTGGCAGCCTTCCAAACTCGCCAGAGGCCTCACAGAATGAAACTCTCTGTGGAGGGTTAGGGGACAAATTGAACACAAGTTCACTGGACATCTGAGAGAAAGGAGAAAGGTCAAGGATGCTCCAGTTTGGTCAGCCCTTCAGGCCTGACAGCAGAAGCTGGAATTCCTTCTTGTATAACTTGGGCTTAAACGAAAGGCATTTTTTAGTCCAGAGACCTTTGCCCTTCACTCTGAATGGGACACTCAGCGGGGGGGAGCAAGGCTTTCAGCTGGCAGGAAGGACACGCTGAACTCTGGCCCCACTGCCTTCCCCAACCTGGGAAGACACAAAAGCTATGGTGAGTTAGGTGAGCCTCCTAGGGTGCTTTTGTAAGATGTAGAATGTTCTAAATCATGTAATCTGGCCCTGCCTTTATAAGTGAATGTAGTGATGTCTGTATGTGCTCAGAGGAGAAAACATATATAGAGAGAAAATGAGAATTAAAAAGAATAAACCTAACTAGTGGCTGCTTTGGGTGGCTGGAAGAGAGGTAATCCTCAGAGAAGGGGTCCCAGTTCTGAGAGTTAGAGATAGGGGAAGCTCCACTAATTCTGCCTCTATTTCAGAAGAAATAAAAACCAAATCATCAATCTAGAGATGAAGGTACATTCATCTAAGGAGAGGACTAAACAAGCTGTTATATTTCAAACGGATACTAGGACTGCAAAAACGAATACTTGCAACTTGCTAGTAGAAGCATTCCTGTCCCGCAAGTCACCACGGATCAGACTAGACACCAAAGAGAGGTCACAAAAATTCTTTTTCATGCGGACTAAGAAGCATTAATTTGAGCTGTCTATAGTGAGCTGGATTCCTAGCACTGGATGCTTTCCAAGGAAAAGCAAAAGATGAGCAACCAGAGCAGTTGGGGAAATTCAGGTGTGTGCTCTGTTGGCAAGAATGAGAATAGGGTGGTTCAGCTGGCCCAGAGCTGCTCCAAATGAAATCAAGGGTGTGCAGCTTGGAAGGTGACCAGAGGGGATGCGGCCATGAAATCAGGCCCTTAGAGAGCCAACATGACTCCCCTAAGGCAGCACTTGTGAGCAGGTGGACAGGTATAAGCTGCCTTCCAATGCCTATGGCTAGGTAAATATGTATTAGCTGCTAATATCCCCAAGGGATAGGAGTTACATGCCAGCTGGAGATCTCTCAGGAAAGACAGGCATGTAGCTCTTGGGTGATGTCCAAGGAAACCAGGCGAGGACCTGGACTGTGACCAGCAAAGCAGGGTGTGTAGCACCTGAGGAAGCTGGGTGGGGGTCATTAGCTCTATACTCGGGCAGGGGAGAAGGGGTGTGGTGCGTCCACAAAGGGTGGGTGTGAGCATTCCGGAACCTGGATTATGTTTATGGAAGAAGCTTCAGTCAATATGGAATACAAGTCACTCTTGCTGTCCTAAAACCTTTTCTCCAGCTCAGTGTCTGATTCTTTTAAAGCCACAATACAAGGAAGCTGTTGGTGGGGTTGAAGCCAAGAGAGAGCCATAGATTGGACGAGATGGCCCTATCTGCAACATGTAGCCAGGGAAGCAAGGCAAGCACCGAGGAGTCCTGTCTGACCTGAAGAGGCGGCGGGCTGTGCTTCTGAATCATAGCAATGAAGTTAAAGGCAGCAGTCCAGGCCTCACGAACTGGATCTCCCATCCCTCGCTTCTGGGAAGGCCTAACACCACTCTGCAGTGTGCTTTCCACCCTTTAGCTCCCATCCTGCCCTTTCTTCCATTTACTCCCAGTGGTGTGCTGGGGCCGGCTCGTACCACCTCCCAACTCCGTGTTTGATACCATCATGGGGGCAGCCACGGTGGGAGTATTTACACCGTGGAAACCGGCAATGCAACAAACCAGAGCTTTATATTTTTTTTCTGGAGAGTCAATTGTTCAACCTACCAGTGTAGCATGCCCATAACTGAGAGTTTATGTGGGAGAGTGGGGCAGTGAGCTGAGAGGAACGATGTAAGAAGTTGGGGGAGAGGGACGCAGAGGCGCAGAGCACTGGGAGGGACGTGGCGGATTGCCAAGGTTGGTTCTGCCACGCACGTCCACCCCCAGCTCAGCCTTGAATTCAGTATTTAACAGTCATTCAGTGAGAACCTGCTCTGTGTCTACAAGGATGTGGAGGCAGTTTCCTATGGATTTGGAGAGTTGGTTACCATCCTACTCAAACATTTTTTGACGTTTATGGTGCAGAGTATAATAACCTAGGTACACTCTGTGCATATTCTGTGTCCTGGGTTATTATGCCCTGCACCGTATGATACATATCATTCATCTTTCTTATTATGGATTGAAAGAGTTTTCTTATGTATTCAATCTTGCTTTTCCTCATCCAACGCCCCCAGCCAACAGTGTGTGTTCCTCTTCCCCCAGATGTGCTTGCTATTGACCTTTGGATTCAACATCTTTTTTGAAAATCTTATCTTTTTTGAAAATCTTACCAAGCCAGATCATTATTACACTCTCTAAAGTAGACTTCTTTGACTTTAGGGTACCTAAAATCACCTGGGGAATCTTGTTCGGATGCAGGTTTGCATTCAATTTTTCCTCCCACAATCATCTCTCCCTTGTAGCTCTTCAAATTTAAAAAGTCCCAGTGACATCTCTGGAAGGAACAGAGCTTTAAAGCATATTGAACCAAGAGTAGAAGTCTGAACCAAGCAACTAAATCCAGATGTGAGGTGAGGTTAGATTCTCTTTCAAGAATTTGAACTTGAATGCTGTCTTAACCAGAATTCCCCGCCCTCCACCCCAGCCACCAAAGCAGAGCCCGAGATAGGGATTTGCATACAGTGGTTTATTTGAGGATCCCAGAGATCAGAAGTGCAGGATATGGGGAGTGAAAGATGGAGGGAAGAAAAACCAATGCAAGGATGTGTTATTGAACTGGGCTCAGCAAAGGGCAACAGATGCTCAGTCCTGTGGGGCCTGCTAATGAACCTTCTGACATGCATCTCAGCACTGCCTCAAGTATTTATCCAGCCCCCCCTTCATGAACAGTACTGATTCAATGCTCTATAACCCTTCATTTGCCAGTTTTCAAATAGTGACTTGGTTACCTAACATCCTCCAAAATTCACTGATACATTTTATTTTAGTATGATTATGAACTCATTTGTTTATATTTAATGTATTTCAATCCATTGCATTTATTATTCCAATTAGTGCTCAAATTATCCCATCTTTGGCCAATGGAAGTTTATTCATGTTGGCTCCTGAATGTTTTGTTACAATCCCAGTACTCTTTGATAGCATCCTTCCTTTCTAGTATAATAAGATATTCTAGAGTGGACCTATCCAATAGGACTTCTTGTGATGACAGGAATGTTCTGCATCTGTGCTACATGATGCTGTAGCCACTAGCCACGTGTGGCTATGCAATACTTGAAATGAGGCTAATGCAGCTGAGGAACTGAATTTTAAATTTAATTTTGATAAACTTTATTTTATTTTATTTTATTTATTTTTTGAGACAGAGTCTCATCTGTTGCCCAGGCTAGAGTGCCGTGGCGTCAGCCTAGCTCACAGCAACCTCACACCCCTGGGCTCAAGCGATCCTCCTGCCTCAGTCTCCTGAGTAGCTGGGACTACAGGCATGCACCACCATGCCCGGCTAATTTTTTCTATATATTTTTAGTTGGCCAATTAATTTTCTGTCTAATTTTAGTAGAGACAGGGTCTCGCTCTTGTTCAGGCTGATTTCAAACTCCTGACCTTGAGCAATCCGCCCACCTCAGCCTCCCAGAGTGCTAGGATTACAGGTGTGAGCCACTGGGCCCGGCCGATAAATTTTATTTTAAATAGCCATATGTGGCTAGTTGCCACCATGTTAGACAGCACAGTTTGTATAACAAATGAAGACATTTAGGTACAGAGAAGGTTAATTTGTCTGCAATAGAATCCAATCTTTATCATTAGAATAGTGCAGGGACTGACTGCACCTAAATAACCTAGGAAATCTTTGTAAAATATTGATTTCTGAGCCTCTCCCCCAGATATTCTGATTCATTATATCTGGGGTGGTGCTCAAGAATCTGTTTTTTATTGTGGTTATTTTAATGTTATCATGTGATTCTAGTGAGCAGCTTTGGGAACCACTATATTAGATTGCTGAAATGTCATATTTATGTTACAGCTGTGATTCATTAAAATTCATTCCAATGAACCAAACTGTATGTCTTTAACTACGTGCGGCCAGTTTTCAATCCTTCTCAGAGGACAACAGCACCCTGCTAGTTAAGTAATTAAGAACTACAGGTACTTGTAGAGGTGTGCCTCCCTCTGGCTTCATACAGGCCTTCTGGCATTTGTTCATCTGCAATTAAAAATGGCACAAAGCCAGGCCAAGAATGAACAGCCTTCATCCTCAGACCAGCCATCACGACCTGTTGTACTTCCCAGGTATGTAAGAGCTGTGAAAGACCTGAGATTTAATCCTGCTTGCACAATAGCAAGTTAGCCTGCCACAGATTCGTGGAGACTGGCAGAAGACATGAGATTCCTGGACCAAAGACAAAGGACTTTATTACACCCAGCACAGCAAGCAACATAAGGTTCAAATTCACATCAGTTCCCTTTGCCCCCCAAGTCCAAAGGAGGTAACACAGAATATCCCAGGTAGATACTGTACATACAGTGGGTTCCATTGCAGCGGAAGAATCCAAATCTTTTATGATGGGCTGCAAACAAACTTGTCCAACTTCACTCCAAAAGGAGACATTGTCTTTCTTATACTCTACAGCAAACAAACCATCTTTCTGTTCTATCTTCCAAGACTGTTTAATATGCAAACATCCTTGAAAAATTAGTCCTGGACAAAAGGCTATCAATGCCTCTGCTTGAAGACATGCAGAAATATGAGAGACCCACAGAGAATTGTCTCCCCACAATGTACACCCCAGGCTACTATTCCTGGCCCATCTATAGGGTAGTAAACCCCTAGAACCTGAACAGAGACTACAGTATCTATATAGAGATTCTTCAATTTCCTCCCAGCTATAATGACTTTGGACTTGGCTCTGTCCTCTGGGGGAGGTAACAATGCATCATTGTTAGAAGTGCTGTCTCCAAAGTCAGACTATCTGGGTTCACATCTCAGCTATGACACTTATTAGCTACATGTCTTTGGGAAATTTACATAACCTCTCCATGCCTCAATTTCCTCATCTACAAAATGGGAATATAATATTAATATTACCTACCTCAAGATTAGTATAAAGATTTCATGAGATAAAACATATAAAGTATTTAACCCAAGTTATGTAGCAAGTCCTCAGTAAACATTAGCCATTGCTATTACCACTCATTATTATTAATGTTTTCTCATGACTTTTCCTATTATAGTGGACCTATTTGCTCACATAAGAGTCCTAACACCCATTGGCTTCTTTAGTTTTAATTAAAATGACCAATCCTAGTTTACACCCTTCCATTGCAACCTGAGAGCCAGCTTAACACCCAGTTGGGTTTGCTCTATTCCAGCAGTGGGCAAACTATGGCCCACAAGCCAAATCCAGCCTGTCTCCTGTTTTTATAAGTCGAGTTTTCAGAACACAGTCACATCTGCTCATTCACATATTATCTATGGCTGTTTCAATGCTGCAACACTAGATCGGAAGAGTAAAGCTGAGCATATTTACTATTTGACCATTTGAAGAAAAAGTTTGCCAATCCCTGCTCTATTCTTGTCACAGCCAGCACAACAACCCCATCCAACAATCTTTAGGATGGGTTACTGATCACCAAGGAGACCAGGTAAGGGTGGGAATGAATCACTGCCACCTCTTTTCATTAAAAAAGCAACTCCAAATTACCATTAGGAAGGCATCGATTTAACCTTTTAAGAACACTACTTTGTATTACTCTTCTCTGAACTGGTCTATTTACATAGTCCATCAATTGGCTGATGCCCATTTAACAAACATTAGTAGACTGTCTTTGTGTAAGAGTATTTGCTTGAAAATGGAAGACTTTTGTTTTTAATGGAAACTTCCCTTTATTAAAGGATTTTATCAAGGAGTACTCTAAAAATGAATCAGCCTTTCAAATAAGAGTAAATATAGATAGAATTTATCACTTTCATTTTCTCCACAAATATCTTTGACACGTTAATAACCCCCTAATGAAGACAGACATTAGATGAGTATTTATGATGGCTATGGTTGATGAATATTATCTGTGACCTATGTGTTCAGCACTGACTGTCAGAAGTGAGTCACAAGACATGTCTGGTCATTATATCATAATTGAATATGCACTGCATGACCACTTTATATTAGTCCTCAACAATGAAAATGTTGATTCCCATGTAGAATGTTCAACTTCTTTCATGAAATATCCTTTCAGAGCAGAGATACAGACAGTTATTTGAGAAACCAAGCTCTGACTGAATGGCACATACAGATGCATTTATCGTATTCAGAGGTAAGACTTCAGTAGTCTTCTGAAAACAGTCCCAAACCCAAAAATGCAAAATGGGAGAGTGGGGAGGAAGTGCTTAATAATTAGTAGGGAGGTTTTGTCATGAAAACAGTGTAACATTTTATAAATTCTAAAGAAATATTTCCTTTATTCCTATACTCTAATATGATTGTTTTCTGGTCCAAATGCACACAAATGTTCACATTCGGTTGACTCTCAATGAGAGTCTATCCTACTAGCAATAATTTTTAAAATGTACACAAAGATTTATCCACAAGATGTTCATCTGCTCATCACAGAGTTATCAATATCATCACATATTAGAGCTAGAAATGGTTTCCATGGGTGTACATTATTGGGAAGGTTTAAAAAATACACTCTGGGCCCACCTGACAAAAATTTCCATTTTTTTTTTTCTTTAGACAGGGTCTCTCTCTCTCTCTCTCTCTCTCTCTCTCTCTCTCTCTCTCTCTCTCTGTCTCTCTGTCTCTCTCTCCCCCCCCCCCAGTGAGAGCAGCTCAGGGGCATCATCATAGCTCACCCCAACCTCAAACTCCTTGGTTCAAACGATCCTCCTACCTCAGCCTCCCGAGAAGCTGGGACTACAGGCGAGCACCACGATGCCTGGCTAATTTTTATATTTTTTGTAGAGATGGGTCTCACTCTTGCTCAGGCTGATCTCATGTCATCTTCCCACCTCGCCCTCCCAAAGTGCTAGGACTACAGGCCTGAGCCACCGCACCTGGCCCAAACATTTCAATTTAATTAGCCTAAGGTGAAGTCCTGGCGTGGGTATTATTTTAAAGTTCTACAGGTGATCCTAAAGTGCCACCAAGTTGAGAGCCATTGACCTAGCCCAATCCTTAATGTTACAGGTCAACCACTGAGACCTCGGGGTGCACCTCAAGTTCGCTGCCCTATTCACAGCCAAAAGCCTCCCAGAGCCCCCCAGATCATGGCAAATAAACAGCTGGTGAAGGCCTCTTTGAAAAAGAAAATACTAAACACTTTCCTCCGATGGGAGTGTAGGGGTAGAGGTGGGAGTGTAGGGATTGGGTGGGTGCGTTTCCAGGTCCTGAGAATAAGGATTCAGCCTTTTCAAAGAACAGGATAAAACTGTCTTGAAATGTTCACCTACCACTCCACAGTATGGGGCGTGGTATGATCCCTTAATTGGTGCTGCACCTTTGGTCTAGTTGGTATGCACTGTCCAAATGTTTGGGACTGTGTTCTCTTGGCCATCCTGTCTTCAGTTTAATATTCAACAGGAAGACGACCATTATTTAGAATTCTCCTGAGAGAGTAGGTCCCAAAACTGAGGATTTGGCAGGCTCCCTCTTTTCTCTTTGCCATGTTGTTGCAATTTAAAACGCTTCTGTGTCGTCTCTCCCTTTGGGAATTTCCTCTGGAGCTGGAGATTAATCATTATGCAAACATTAAATACTTTGAACGTTCTAGAAAGGAAAGGAATTTGTTTAAGCAATCCTGTTACTGTCGTTTAAAATGAGAGATAACAAACAGCTGTTTCGATTTGTCCTGCGTTCAAATTCTACCGTGTGGTTAATACGATATTAAATTATATTTAATTTTTCCGTGAGATTTATACGTACCTTTGCCAAAACCTCTGGGTTCCCATGAATCTCCAGATACATCAACTACCACCCAGCCTGTTTGCACTCCCTCCGAGACCTGAAGGCCATTCTGGGAAAAGACAGATTAAAACATTTCTCTCATGGAATGTGAGCTTGACTGAGATGTTATTTAGATTTTTTAAATAGCCTAAATGCCTGGGGTGATCTGAAAGGAAACACTGCCGGAGTTTAATGTTGCCTAATAAATGGGGCAAGTCATGCTCGCCCAGGCACAACCCTAAGGGAAAAACAAAGTTCTCACTCTTGTCCTGAAGGTCAAAACTCCTTGGCTTGGCTTGTCACATTCTCTCCCTTTCTGTGTCCTCCTGAGTTTCTAAACAATAGACTGCCGGTTAATAATTCTTTATAGTAAACTTTCCCTGTTCAAATCGCCATGTGGTTTCTCTCTCCTTGTCTGACCCATACTGATACCAGACCCATGCTAGACGCCGAGCTCCCCACGGCAAAAGTGAGAGCTGCAGAGCTGGGACCAGGGTGAGGCAAGTGAGTTCATGGGTTGCAGGTGTCTCAAGGGCAAGGTCACCTGAGGGTCAGTGCCTCCTTGAATGTTATACTTCGGGGGGCGGGGGGGGGACCTGCGGCCTTCTGATTTCAATATTTTTCTTTTTTAAGTACCAAAGTAGGCAAGAAAAACTTCATATTTCTCTACTGCACCCCTTTTAATAAAAGAATTTGTTCTGTAAAATTTGGATTCAGTCAAAAGGCCACCCTTAAGTACCTAGAAGGCCACAGGCTCCCCACCCCTGCGAAGCTGTGCTATTTTCTTTCTTTTTTTTTATTTAGAGAGTAATCTGGCACCCCCACAGAATTCTAGTAGGTGCTCAATTAGCACTTAGTGAAAAACTGAATTATCTTTTCTTTCTCAAAATCATTTGCTTAATACAGTTTAAGAAAACATTTGTGTCTAGACACCGTGTAGTGTAGTGTTCAAAAGCCGGAGTTCAAAGTCTTGCAGAACCAGGTTCAATCCTAACCCTACGATGACCCTGGTCAAGTCACTCTCTGAGCCTCAGTTTCTTTAGCTGTAGACCAGACATAATAATAGTAATAATACCTACTTCATGGGGTTGCAGAAAAGATTAAATAAGGTGATGCATATAAAGGATTTAGCTCAATGCCCTCAAATGTTAGTTGCTAGTGTTAATGGTAGGCTAAAGTCAATTAGCTCAAAATTCTCCCTTGTCTGAATCACACAATGACAAAATAAAACCCAAAATTCATTATGTCAGTAATTAGTCTTTTAGAGGGGATCTAAAGTCACAAAAGTTGAACATTGCCTCTCTCTGTCCCAAGAGCCAGCCAAGCCAAAGTAAACAAAGTGTAGGAAGGAATGTAAAAAAGATAACAGCAGCATTGATCTCCTTTCCCATGAGAGAAGCTTGGATTAGAATAAATATTCAATCTGTTCTTTTTGTGTTTCCATATCAAAAGGTTAAAACTTTATTCAAATTCAATTCAGTGACAATGTTTAGTGTCCCTTTCATGTTCCAGGAATTGTGATAGGGAGTAAAGATTCAGAAATAAGATCTCCCTGCTCTCCATCAAAGGTCTTGAGGTATAGAAATAAGCACATGCACAGAGCAAAGGCTATTTTGAGAGAGAATCACTCTAACTGAGGTGGAGCTCACGGGCGCCGCAGGAGGGAAACAGTGGGGACCTGACAAGAGAATCCTTCCCAGAGGAGAAAAAAGTACTATCACTACTGCCATTGTGCTGCAGAGGCGGAGAGGGAACGGAAGGCATTACTTGCATTATTCAAGTGAGTAGAGCAAGATGATGTCTTGTCTGAAACTCACTGTTAGTGTATTTGTACATGTTGAACTTGTTTTAGTCCCTTTGGGCTGTGATAACAAAATGCCATAAACTGGGTAGCTTATAAATAACAGAAATTTATTTCTCACAGTTCTGGAGGCTGGAAGTCCAAGATTGGGGTGTCAGCATGGTTGAGTGCTAGCGAGGGCCCTCTTTTGTTGCAGACTGCCAAAATTTCACGGTAACCTCACATGGAAGAAGGGGCAAGCCAGCTCTCTAAGGTCTCTTTTATAAGGGGACTTGTCTCAGTCATGAGGGCTTCATCTATGAAGTGACCTAATCACCTCCCAAAGTTCCCACCTCCTAATACTATCACCTTGGGAGTTAAGATTTCAAGATATGAATTTGAGGGGGAACACAAATATTCAATCTAGCAAATTCAATATAGCAAAGCTGCTAATATTGACAATGATAGCCACCACTTACTAAATAATACTCAGCATAATGCTAGGCATTTTGTATCCCTCCATTCATTTTTAATCCTTCCAAAAAAGCTGAAATGTAGGAATTATTATCACAGTTTTACAGATAAAGAAACTACTGGGCAGGGTTGCTCATGCCTGTAACTCCCAGCTACTCAGAAGGCTAAGGCAAAAGGATCACTTGAGCCCAGGAGTTTGAGGCTGCAGTAAGCTATCATTATACCTGTGAATAGCCACTGCAGTCCAGCCTCAGCAACATAGTGAGAACTCATCTCTAAAAAAAAAAAAAGAAAGAGAGAGAGAAACTGAGGCTCTGAGAGATTAGGTAACTTTCAGCTACAGTAATGAACCCAAGATCATCTTCCCCAATTCTGCCCTTGACCTGGTACTGTTGACTTTGTGTGATTTCTAGGAATCCATTTTCTGCTTGTACATAAAATCACACAGGGACTATAGAGCATTTGTAAAAGTAAGCAAACCTGACCTGAATTCCTTTATAAAACACTAGCAACTATATAGGCTACATTCAACCAGCTTTTATTCACAACTGAAAATTATGTTTTAACAGAAATATAGATATGCTACCCAAACCTAATTGACTTCCTATATCACATCTCTAAAACAGTTCTACCAGATTATTAATTGCAGCTACAAAGAATAACCTAACGATATGTTCTTGGATTTTATAGCATCTTTAGCCCACTACGTAAAATTCCCACAGCACAGAGCCTGCCACAGAGTGGGCAATCACCAAACTTTAGTTCCCTTCTCCTTCCCTCCCTCTGGTATAAGTTATAGAAATGAGATAGTGAGCCTCACAGGCAGAGCAAGAGACAGAACTCCTGAATGCAGGTTAACCAAAGACAACAGGATAGAGAATTACAAGCTTACCACTAAAAGGCATGGTTCATAGCCCTCTCTCCAAACCACCTCTTGAGAGATGGTATTACCAGTTACGGTTTCACCTAAGAACTGACCTTGGCCCAGAACCTTCCATTCACTTGGCCAGGAACTTTGCATACCAGAGAGGTCACTCCCAGCCAATAGATACACTTTCCGTGAACCCCTTAACCAAGCCCTGTATTGGTGTTAAGATAAGCCTGCCAAGAGTAATCAAGAGACAGGGTTGGAAAGTATGAAACTAAGATAGGAAAAGTAGGCCACATAACACAGGAACCCCTGGAACAACTTCATGAGCAGCCCCAGAGAATGGCTTTAAGGAGGAGGGTGAAGGCAAGTAGGGCCTGTATATCTGACACATCAGTTTATATTCTGGTGCTCCAAAAGAACACTATGACAGGGGTGAGGAGCACTAGGACGGGGTAGAGAACCTGCAATCTTAAGGCCATATGTAGCCTTCTAGGTCCTTCGGTGCAACCTTTTGACTGAATCCAAATTTTACAGAACAAATTATTTTTGATTTTTATTAATACAGGTTTGTTGGCCTTTTATATTATTTTTTAAATGAAGGTATTTAAAATATCAAAGAATAAAATAAGTTTCAATGAAATAATCCTCCCAGATTGACCAGCACAATTAAAACATTAGTAAGCCATAAGGGCTACACTGACAGCTGCTATGCTCATGATTTAGTTCTAACTTCCCCCGCCTGACTGGCAGCACTACTCCATGAGGCTGGTTGGCGAGAGTTCATGGGGGTCGAGTATGCCAGTCTGTTATCAGCTTTTGAAAACTGTACACTGTTTCTGTTTGAAGTGGAATTTGTGAATAGTTACACAGCTCAACAATATTTCTTAATTCTGTCTGCTTAACAGCCCATCATGTCAAAGAAAACCAAGAGAACACTGAAGGAAGAAAAACATTTTTTAATGAGAATTAGGAATTGCAATATTATCTTGTTTCTGTTAAAGATAAGATGACTTGCTTGCTTTCTGATACTGCAATATCAACATTAAAAAAATCAGTGCTCGTCAGCATTATAACATTCATAAAGACAATAAAGATTTTAAACTTGAGGGAGAGGTACGAAAGGTTGTATTACAGAAATTAAAAGATGAAAAGCAAATGCAAAGACAATTCTTTCAAGCAGAAATAAGACTTTGAAATAATGCCTCTAAAGCAACTTATGAAGTAGCTTATATACTCGGAAAAAAAAAAAGGAAGCCATTTAGGGAAGCCAAATTGTGAAAGAACGCATTGTCAAAGGTGTAGGATACTTAGACCCTGATAACATTTCGAAGTACAAACAAGTGCCAATAACAGATCAGCAGCATGAATTAGCCTTCAACTTAACAGAACAACTTCATGCAATACTTCAAAAGGAAAATATACATTATTCAATCACTTTGGATGAATCAACTGACTGAGCGCAGGCCTTATACTTTATTTGGGTCGCTACAGAAGAGTCTCTTTGCTAGAAAGAGTTACTCACTTTGGGCACTCTTGAGAACAGAAAACAGGGAATGGACATCTTTTGTGATAAATGTCATGAAGCTGGACTGATTGGTAAATTTAGTGAGTGTATGTACAGACAGTGTACCTTCCATGACAGGAAAACATGAAGGGTTTATTGCACAGATAAAAAAAAAAGTATTAACAGATCGAGATGCTCTCATTTCTTTTCACTGTATCTTGCATCAGCAAAATCTCTGTGCTAAAGCTACTATTTTATTTTATTTTTTATTTTTTTGAGACAGAGTCTCACTTTGTTGCCCACGCTGGAGTGCCGTGGCATCAACCTAGCTCACAGCAACCTCAGACTCCTGGGCTCAAGTAATCCTTCTGCCTCAACCTCCCAAGTAGCCGGGACTACAGGCATGCGCCACCATGCCCAGCTAATTTTGTCTATATATTTTTAGTTGGCCAATTAATTTCTTTCTATTTTTAAGAGAGATGGGGTCTTGCTCTTGCTCAGGCTGGTTTCAAACTCCTGACCTTGAGCAATCCGCCCACCTTGGCCTCCCAGAGTGCTAGGATTACAGGCATGAGCCACCACGCCTTGGCCTAAGGCTACTATTTTAAGTGACACTTGGCAACAAGTTATAAGTATTGTTAACTATAGTCCTACAAATGCAATGCCCCATTGTCAGTTTCGTAACATGCTAAAGTTGAAGGATGAGCTATTATTCAGTGTGGATTTGCCATATCATTCTAAAATGTGTTGGCTATCACAGGGACAGGTGTTAGCCAAAATTTTATCTCTGTGAGAAGAGAGAGTTAAATTTTAGGAAGAACAGAATCAGCAATGTGAATTATTGAAAGAAGATTTCTATAGGAATCCAGCATTGTTTGTGATATCGTGTCAAATCAAAATGACTTGAATATTTCTTTGCAAGGTAAAACTAAGTCTATATATGATATGTGGCAAAAAAAAAAAATCCAAGCATTTCAAAAACTATCTTTTTTCAAAACACTTCTTCTTCCAAAGGAAATTTCAGATGAACATTTTCCCCAGTTAGCAAAGGTCACTGATGAGCAGGATGATATGTGCAAATCATTTGAAAAATACACAGCTGTTATAGACCTAGTAATTAGAGAATACAATGAAAGGTTCACTGACTTTGAGAATCATGACATCACACTCAAATAAGCACTTCAGCTTCACCTAGTTGGTATCACCAAGGCACCTAAGCTAATACAGATGGAATTGATTGAACTCTCAGTAGATGACATTTTAAAGTCATTGCTGGATGCTAAGAAAGATCCAGTTGAAATATGGAAAAATACGGTAGAATACCCATGCCTTTGGCAACAAGCCTGAAAAAAATGCTTTCTTGCTGTGCATCCACTTATTGCTGAGAAACTACATTCTCCTACCCAACCCAAATCAAGATGCCCTTAAGGTCACAAATGACTGATACCCATCTAGAGGATCAACTAAAACTGTGGACCTCCATGTTGCAACCAAATATTCAAATACTTTCCAACAAAAAGCAGACACAACAAAATCATTAAAAGTTTAGCTAACTTTAAAATTAACAAATAGTTTTCATTTTTTGGAATTATTAAGTACATAGTAGTTAGATTTTTACAAAATAATGTACATTTTTAAGTATATCTAATTGAAGTTTCTTGAATGCAGCCTTATTTGATTACAGTTAAATTAATGTAGCCTTCCAATAAGAAGATGCCCCAACCCTGACTTATGACATGTGAGCATGTATTTCTATATTTGCAAAGGAAAGATAATGCCATGAAGAGATTACTAGGTATGAAGCACTTTGCCTAGTACATAGGAAGTAAGTACTCAATAAAGAACAGCCACAGGCCGGGCGCGGTGGCTCACGCCTGTAATCCTAGCACTCTGGGAGGCCGAGGCGGGTGGATAGCTCAAAGTCAGGAGTTCAAGACCAGCCTGAGCAAGAGCGAGACCCCGTCTCTACTATAAACAGAAAGAAATTAATTGGACAACTAAAAATATACGTAAGAAATTAGCCGGGC